>SJXQ01001894.1:291952-426101 GCA_006408695.1 Aepyceros melampus | reverse complement strand
GGAGTCCATTATAAAAATAATGACGATCCTAGACATATGATTATCTTAGAGAGATACAGACATCACTTGAGGGGGAACAATAAGGGAGAGAAAGTATGAAAAGTAAAGTCGTTCAGTCGTGTCCGACTCTTCGCGACCCCATGGACTGCAGCCTACCAAGCTCCTCCATCCACGGAATTTTCCAGGCAAGAGTACTGGAAGGGGTTGCCATTTCCTTCTCCAGGATGAGGGAGAGAGAGTTCCTATTTCCAGGGCTAAAGCTTCTAAGAGTGGTGAGATCATCAGTGTGACAGAATTTCGAAGGACAGAAGTCAAGCTGGGCCATCTGCTTGCTGAAAACCCTCTGGCTACCCCATGGGCTCAGACGCAGCAGCTGACCACCGGCCAGCACCATCTGCCTGATCTGGGCCCTTCCTACTGCCCCTCCTAAGGCCTCAGTCCTTTTCTTCTGCACTTGTGGCACTAGCTCCTCTCACTCCTCCATTCAGCAGGCATGTGGACAGCTCACGGCCTGGCTCTGTGACAGTGTACTCGCTCTGCTGCAGCCTCCAGAGGCCAGCTGACCATGTGCCCTGCTCAATGTCCCAGGCCACGGAGAAACATCAGCCAGCTCGACTCTACGGCAAGCTGCACTGACGCTTCCTCAGTGCATGTCCACAGCCTGTTCACACGTGCTGCACACAGTACGTCAATGCTCCACACAAATCTTTCCTCTTAGAAGGATACAGCTAATTCCCTATGCAGGACTTCCAAGTGGGCCTAAGGTTTGGGACTCCAAGGCAACATCCAGCTTCTCTCCAGGTCCTTCACAACCAGGGCACGGGAAACTCCCCAGATGGCCAGCGGGACCACACCCATCGCCCTGACTCCCTATAGTCATACTGCTTAGAACGCATTTCCAGGCTCCCACCTGGGACCTGGGACTCTGACTCAGGGCTCTGCAAATGACCACTCTTCGGCACACCTCCTTGTGAACACACCTACATGTAGAAGGCTGAGACAGAACGAGTAATCCCAGCTGGTCGGTTCAGAGCTGGGAGAGCCCAGACTGTCTGACCTGCTGCCTCAACCCCAGAGGGCACAGAGACGCCTATAACCTCCAAAGGCTTCCCGCTTACCTTCTTATCCTGACCCCTTAAAACACGACATTCAGTTCAGAACTTTTTGACAACCAAAGGTTTAAGAAGAGACTATAAAGAGCGCTTCAACGAAAGGATTGCAAAAAAGCCCAAGTCTGACACAGAGGCAAGAGATAGGAGGTTTCAAATACCTCTTTGCAGATTTTCAGTGACTACAGTTTCAGTTCCAAAGTAGGGAACAGAGCAACTCCAGAGGTCTATGCTAAACGTGAACACGTTGCTTGGAAATGGACCGCTGCTCCTCAGGGCTGCAAGCCACCAGCTGCTGGCTCCCTCCACGTTATGAAGTGTCATCACAGCCACTGAGAGGGACGGGAGAGGAGCAGCCGTGCTGCTGCAGGTGTTCAGTCACACGCCCAGGTGACACCCTAGGACGACAACACGCTGTCCTTCCACACACTCCTGGGAATTCTCAGATGCTACAAAAATTAGCTCACTTCTGGTAGTTAAATAATGAATGCTTTCAAAAGCCTGAACTATTCAGGGCCCAGAAAAATCAGAGGGAAAGCAATAATTTCATGCTGCAATAAATCTACTGCTAATACCTCTACAATTAAATTAATTATATACTCATGGCATACATACATTGTGTCTAACATCTGGGTGAGAAGTACATTTTAAGATGCTGCAGGAAAGAGGGTTTTGTGGTGGGGAAAGGAGGTGGGAGTGGAATGGGTAGATGGAGAAGCAGAGGGAGACTTGTCTAAGCTGAGCAAAGGGAACATCTATTAAAACACCATGGATTAACCTATCAAAGGTAAGTGCCATTAAGTCCAAGGCAATTACCAGTTAGAGTCTCAAGAAAACTGGCTGGTAATTCTGCTGGTTGGTTTCCTAAACTAAACAGTGTTCCATGATTCACTTAGAAAGTATTTCAAAAGACAAAAGAAAAAAAAAAAAAGTCCAAAAGGTAGAGCTCAATTATCCAACTTCTGGATTATCCAAGATATAATTTTAAAGGCTTCTCATTCTGCTTTTTAATGAAGGAATAAACTATCTGTGTTATGTATTTTGATGTGACATATACAATAATAACCAGACTGCAGCTTTCTAAATCAATTCCACTTCAACAAATGCTTTGCCAAAGAAAATCTCTGTATAGCAAAACAATCACCAAACCTAGCCAACTTACTTTTATAACCTTTGACCAAAAAATGCCACTGTATGAGACAGTTAAGATTGAAGCAACAGCTCCAGTTCTTGGTGATAGGCTTAGTGACAGTAAAGGCGGGCAGCCTTTGGAACTTGTTTCCATATCCTCATCCCCCAGGGAAACTATGTCCCTTGGGGAAGCTGGCATCACCCTTCTTTCCCTTGCTTAGTCCTTATTCTGTTTCACATACCAAACACCTTTCCTATCAACGGCAGTTTCTCTGTGTTTACATGGATCTTGACATGCATACACTTTCAAGAGATTTCGGTCTACGGTCCTTCCCACCTTACTTCAGTCCACCACCGAGTGTTACCTACTGCTCTGTTTGTAGCAACCTGTCTTCTAATCCCTAGATAAACAGCAATGCATATAGTCTATTACATGAGTCTTTTATTCTTTTGAATGACACTTGAAAAATCTTGCCATTCCCTCTTTAAAAAAAATTTACTTATTTGGCTGCACCAAATCTTAAGTTGCAGCATGAGGGATCTTTTTGGCATGAGAACTCTTCGTTGTAGTTTGAGGGATCTAGTTTCCTGACCAGGAATGGAATCCAGCCCCTCTGCACTGGAAGTGAAGAGTCTTAGCCACTAGACCACCAGGGGAGTTCTACCATTCCCACCTAACTGAAGTTCAGCTTTAGGGGTAAAAGGGTAGGCAATGAAGAATCTACCAGACTCCAAGCTTGTTAGCAGATACTATAATGTAAGGCACTTTCCTATTTCCTTCCAAAATATGCTTTTAGTTTATAAAATATGCAACATGGGAGAAATGGCAAACCCATTAGGCTAAGCAGTCACTGCTCAAGCCCAGAGGTAAAACCCTCCCAGTTCCACAGGAGGTCCAGTTCAAGTGCATCCGTAGAAGCTAATGAATGAGCACAGCAGAAATCAGAAAGCCTTGTTCTATAATCACTGCAGTCTCCTGGAAATGCTCAACTCACACCCACTGTCACTTCACGTGGCAGGAAATCACATAAAAGAACATCAAGCAGAAAACATAACCCAAAAGGGGTCCTTTTAACACTGTTAAATTAATTTATTAATGTGTTTCCTAATTTTAAAATAGCTGCATTAAATTGAATACAAGTCTGCCATTTGGTTGAAGTCAATATAGCTATGAAGTCCTGGGATAACACAAATGAACCTTTCATCATATCCAGGTAAAAAGGGTCTAAAATGCCATGGGTGCAACATATTATGCCGTAGAGGTGAAACGGTGGTGGGAGGACACACTGCCTTCTGGAAGAACCATCATTCAATACATTCAATACACATAAAGCTCTCAGTACTTCCTTCTGGCAGGCACACCAAATCCCTCTTCTGGAACAAGACCATTTTACTTCCTTTGAAAGTGAAGTAAGAGTTGTGTCTCAGAATTCTTCCATTAGGACTGTATATTTATCAGCCACTTCAGAGCTCCACTGTAAAACACACCCAGCGACAACCAGAGTAGCCTGGCCCATCCCAAAGGAGCAGGACAGAGTCACAGAGAGACCCTTTGATGTGGGAAGAGAGATCCTGGGTCAGGCCTTGGCAGACGAGAAATCGTAAGCATCTCATCGGTAATAAACAATGATCAAAACAAGTTCCTCTTCCAAATTCAACAGAAGAGCACCGAGTCTAGAAATTTGGGACCTTGAAGCAGGCACAGCAGCTCAGACACAGGGTTCCGTTCCCTGCCCACTGTGAACTTGCACCCACTGACCAGTCAGCCAGCACCAGTCACCCCTTTCACATTCTCTTCTCAGCTCCAGCTGCCCCATCTTGCTGAGACATGACTGTCTGGCCTGTTTCATTTCCTTGAGAGAGAACTTGCTTTTCTGCTGCTCATGTTTTAAACCGTGACCTCCCTTATAACTGAATTATACAAAACTGGATCTCCCATCTATATGATGAGCCTCAACTATAGAAAATTAGTTTGAAAGCTGGATTAGAAATTCTTTTGAGGGGTGGGTGGAAGGGAGGTTCAAGACGGAGAAGATACACATGTACATTTGGCTGATTCACACTGTACAGCAGAAAGCAACACAACATTGCAAAGCAATTATCCTCCAGTTAAAAATTAAAAGTAAATTGTAATGAAAATTCAGGGGAATGGCACAAAAAAAGAAATTCTTTGAGCTGATATTAACAAACTCATTATAAACAATGATTTCCCTTGATTAAGCTGTAAATCCTGCATTAACTCAGGCTTAAAATAATCTGACAGAAAATAACAAAATTATGTAAAGCATTATCCTTCAATTAAAAAAAAAAAATGAGGACAAAGTTTTTGGTCCTTTCTTCCCTTATATACAAAGAGCCATATAGTCTAAGTATTAGATTTAAAGAAATCTAGAGGGGAAAAGTCACTTAATGACATTAAATGCAGCTTTATGTTTGCATATGGGTTTACCCTCATGCTTACAGATGGGTACAGTAAGGCCTGCAAAAGTTAAGTGCCTGACCCATTATCACAAGGGTGGCTTGTGTCTGGATTAGATTCCCACGTGAAGAAAGTGAGCAGTGGGCACCTCAGACCCAGCGAGGTCACCCTTCCAGGGAGAGGCGTGGCCTTACCTGCAACTGAGTTGGGCCGTGGCATTATTAGCGAGCTGGAGCTCTGAGAATAAGGGACCGGACCATCT
This sequence comes from Aepyceros melampus, assembly GCA_006408695.1. Lineage (NCBI taxonomy): Eukaryota > Metazoa > Chordata > Mammalia > Artiodactyla > Bovidae > Aepyceros > Aepyceros melampus. The sequence goes on along the minus strand of SJXQ01001894.1, from coordinate 421,180 downwards.
CCAACTGAGGCTTCGGCTTTGGGCAGCACGCTCTCCGCTGGCCCAGGGGCCTCCTCTTCTGCCACTGGGGAGCAATTATCTGCCCTGCGGTCATGGAGCACTCCCTTCTGTACCCCTAACCTTAGGCTTCCGTCCTTATTCCATTCCAAACTGGAGCCACTCCGGTCATCATTTTCCGATGAACTTGTATTGTGGCTGAAATGAGAGACCAAAATACTTTGAAGGAAGCCAGGAATAGCTGGGGCTCTTGAGAGCTCACACAGACACACAGACACACACACACCATCCCCATGATCAATGGTTTTCTCGTCTGTGCAGATTGTTATCAAACTATGTTTCATACAGTGTATTTTGGTAAGTCAGAAGAATGTTGCTTATCAGGGGAAATAAACTGCTAAATCATTCTACAGGGGAGGGAAAAGAAAACTCTGATAAGAAGATAATGAAAAAACTGTCTAAAAGTATCTGAGAGCTAACAGTAAATCTATGTAGTTTGGAAATGATATATCCCGCCTTTTAACAAAGATAATTGCTCACAAAAGAATTCAAATCTCATTAAATTCCTTTGAACCTTTAAGTATTTTTCCCAAATTAATAACATTTGTGCTCAGAGAGAAGGGGCAGGGCAGTACAATGGTTAATGCGGGAAGGATGTAGGAGGAAAATCTATAAAACAAAATCCAATGATAAAGTCAGACAGAAATTTAATCCTTAGACCTAAAACATTAGAACATCTGTTTAAGACATCCAGAGAGGCCGACTTGACTTTAATCCTTTAGCAGCCTAGGATGGAAACCTTGAGGAAACCAGGGACAGGAATACATAAGCATGGGAAGGGATACTTGATGGCAGAATTAATATTTAACCTCTTCCAAGAAAACCAGGATGGAAAAGCATCTTGGCAAAAAAAGGAGAAATAGGGCAACGTGCACTCTATAAATCTACAAACAGCCACTTCCGACTTAAAGATACTGAGCCATATGTGATCCACTTGCAAACACAGGTCCCGCCACGGGTCCTACACGGGCTTGTGTCCTTGAGAACAGAGGCCAGGTCCCCTGATCTCTATTGGGATCCTAGCGGCCCAGGCCCTTAACTGCAAGACTTCAACGGGAGCACACTGGGTGAGAGTGTATTCAGGACCCAGACGCCTAGATCAAGCTGCTTCATCAACATACACGCTTTATCAGCAGGCTGGTGAATTAGCTCCACAGAGTCTGTTATCTGGGATCAAAGGGTCTGAAGCAGTTTTATTTTTACAATGCTCTTTATGGTTTAGAAGTAAAGACAAAACAATTTCCTCCTGTGATGTGACTGCAGGGTATCCTATCACAATTTTAAAACTGTCTTTGCTCCTGGACTTATCATCCACTGCTCGCTCCTTGTTTAAAAATCTCTCCTATGTGCTGAAGCCTCCTTAGAGGACTTACCATTAGCTGATCCCTTCCTTTTCTGAACAGCACAGGCCTGGCCCATACCCAGTTCAGTCGTTCAGTTGTGTCTTACTCTTTGCAACCCAATGAATCGCAGCACGCCAGGCCTCCCTGTCCATCTCCAACTCCCGGAGTTCACTCAGACTCACGTCCATCGAGTCGGTGATGCCATCCAGCCATCTCATCCTTGGTCGTCCCCTTCTCCTGCCCCCAATCCCTCCCAGCATCAGAGCCTTTTCCAATGAGTCAAGTCTTCGCATGAGGTGGCCAAAGGTATGGAGTTTCAGCTTTAGCATCATTCCCTCCAAAGAAATCCCAGGGCTGATCTCCTTCAGAATGGACTGGTTGGATCTCCTTGTAGTCCAACATACTCAGTACTCAGTAAATGTTTGCTTATTCAATGGATGAGCTCAAACTACAGAGACGGGACATTTACTCTCACTGTTGCTGGTTCAGGATTGTGGGCATTTAGTCTCTAACCAAAGTGTAAGCTGATTTGGGATGGGCCCGTCACACCTTTAGGGGACTCCTAGCATTTCCAAGTCTTCTAGCAGGAGGATTACTACTAGTTTCTCCATCTGTTTGGAATCGATCAGTCTTCATTGTGTGTGTTTTTTAAGTGGGCTGTTCATATGAACATCTGTTTATTAAGTGTGACTCTTTCCATCCTAAAAATGTAGGTGGTGCTAGTAATAACAGTAGCTAGTATCTACTGAAGCTTACTGTATACCAGGGATTGTGCTAAGGGTTTCATAAGATTACCTTATTAATGAGATTATTGCCTCAATCATTATTAGTTATAATGATAATCTCTTAATAAGCTATGATTGTGTCACAAACTTTCATTTAGAAGTCCAATGCTCAGGACTCAAAATGCTTTTCCTGCAGGCATGTTGTAATTAGCTGGGTTCCAAGACATCTAAGTTACAGTTCCAGGGTGGGGGTGACTGATCTGGTTTTTAGGTTGTGGTTGTTTATTTGAGGGATCATATTCTTAAGGTGAAAAAACAAGGTCCAAGTGATGTTCTTCTTCATTTGCTCTCCCTGAGTGCCATGCACTTCTGAATCAAACCTCTATCTCAGACCTTAAGCCGTGGGAACAGGGACTCCTTACTTCATGTTACAAATGACAGCAGTGGAAGCATGGCTTCAGGGGCCCCAGCAGCAGCCAGGCAGGGACAGTCTGGCCAGGGCTCGTGCACTGCAGGGACAGGCTGAAGACCAGTCCTGTCAGCTCGGCCACAAGCGCCCAGGCCCTGACAAGCGGCATCATTCAGGTCAGGGAGAGGGAGGGAAGGGCAGAGGTGGTGGGGGCGGTGGGTGAGGAGGAGGAAGGTTTCCAGCTGCTATTCTTGCAGCTGGGAAGAGAGGTCCCAGATAGGGCCACAATTTCAAAAGAATATTATATAACTTTATGTTTGTAAGTAGGAGACTCTCCCACCGCCCTTATGAAGTTCACCTAAGAGATGCATTCCAGCATCCACCTTCACCCCTGGTGAAAGGCAGGCAGGTGAGATGCTCTGAAGCCAGGCCCCTCCCGCAAAGAAGCTCCACTAAGACTGCCCCACTTCACAGCCTTCTTCCCTGGGATCCCAGGTCAGGGGGCCAGCTGAAAGCCCAGGCAGTGAACTTTCATCTCGGTTCAGATACGATGAAGCACTGAACTAGATCCAGGGGGGCAGACAAAGGCCCCAGTTTCCTCATCCAGCCTAAGAAGCACAACAAATAGAACAACTCCACAGCCTCCAAGAAAGGGAAAGCAGCTCTCAAATGATCCGCTCCTCAAAAATACCTATTCTTCCAGGCTGACAGGAATATACTCTGATTAAATTAACACAGTCACCCTCAAGTTGACCACACAGGGAAACATCCTAAATATGATGATTAAAATAAAAGACCCTGAAAAATAAGGGCTATTTGACATTTTTCCAGAGCAGTTGAGCCCAACTCTTTGCAACCCCATGACTGCCAGGCTCCTCTGTCCGTGGAACTCTCCAGGCAAGAATACCAGAGTGGGTTGCCATGTTCTTCTCCAGGGGATCTTCCTGACCCAGGGATTGAACCCAGGTTCTCCTGTATTGCAGGTGGATTCTTTACCGTCTGAGCCACCAGCGAAGCTCAGTATTATAGACGCCACTTTCACTTCACTTTCATCATCACTCAGGCTGGGTCTCAGTCACTCTGCAAATAGGCAGGATTCTGTAAAACGAGTGACTTATTAGGTGTTATGTTTTATCAAGCTACGAGGTTAGGCTGTGCCTTGTAAGTTAGTATTAAATTAGGTTTGCTCATTTACTCACGTGTGATACTACTTCTAGCTCTCCATGTAACCTGAAAACTCCCTTTAGGTAGGGACAGTGCGTCATCTTCCTCAGAAGTAACAGCACGTTTACCCAGACCTTCCCTGGTGGCTCAGATGGTGAAGCGTCTGTCTACAATGCGGGAGACCTGGGTTCGATCCCTGGGTCAGGAAGATTCCCTGGAGAAGGAAATGGCAACCCACTCCAGTACTCTTGCCTGCCAGGCTCCTCTGTCCATGAGGTCGCAAAGAGTCAGATAGGATTGAACGACTTCACTTTCACTTTTCACTCATGCACACAGCTGTAGCACCTCCAAAGCACTTTCAAATCATGTTAAGACACATACATGATCACCACAACATGTGAGAAGACATGGAAAGGCTGAGAACCATCAACACTGCTTTATAGATATGGAGACATACCGGGGAAAAACTAACCAAACTCACACATACACAAGTTAGTGGCATTTCCATTAGCTTCGGACTCACGCAGTGTGTATTAAAACTCCCTTTGCCTTGCATAGTTCTCATCATGTAAAAGGAGTCTGTAAAAGTATCTGTGGCTAGATTGTAAAGTAATTGGCCTCCAATTAAAATAAATAAATTAATTTAAAAAAAGAAGTATTTGTGGCTAAAAAGTATTTTGCAGTTCATGAAACCTGCCTTGTTAAAAATAGCCCCCGGGCAGCGGCTAGTGGCTAGTGGAGAAAGGCCACTCATGAGGGAGAGTCAGGGAGGCTGGGAGGCTGCCTGGAAGGTGGGGGAAGCAGAGACAGGGACCTACTCGGTCATTAAACATTGTGTTCTATATGGCACTGCAATAAATCAATTCCCTCCTCCTCCTTCCCAGCCTTCCCCTCATCCCCTCTTTGCCTATTGAAGGTTCTTTCTATGATAATGTTCACTTAAAATCGAATTTTAAAAAATAAACAGTAAAGTTCAGGGTCCAAAAAGTAGTTTGGTGGGATATAAATCAAGTTGTAGCTGTAAAAGAACACCAGGAAATAATCTGACTATGGCATCAGTCCAGAATTGTTTAGGAACTAAGGGCCATTGGTATCAAACGTATACATAGGCAGAGTTGAATTCTCTCTCTGAGCTCTGGAAAAGACAAGAGGTGAAAAATGCAAGGGGCATGGGTTCAAACTCTGGCTTCTCAACTTTTTAAGGACCCACAAGAGGCTATCTCTCTGGGTCCACTACGAGGAATGGGCACGTTTTTGTCTTTCCCTTCCAGACATAATCTTGTATGCTTGTGTTTCTCTCTTCACACTGGCTGCAAGTACTGAGTAAAACTTTCTGCACACTTTAAAGCAAAATTAAGAAAATCTTATCAACCTGACTCCTGACTTCATCTTTTCTCTCACTTTTTCCCCAACTCATGTTGCGGTTGTCATTTAATTGCTAAATTGTGTCCCATTCTTTGCAACAACATGGACTGTAGCCCGCCAGGCTCCTCTGTCCATGGGATTTTCCACACAAGAATACTGGAGCAGGTTGCCATCTCCTCCTCCAGGGGATCTTCCAGACACAGGGATTGAAACCTGCATCTCTTGCCTTGGCAGGAAATTGTTTACTGCTGAGTCACCGGGGAAGCCCTCCTCCACCCATACCTTCTCTGAAAAATAAAAATCTCGATTTAGTAAATGCCTATGAGCATTTCAAATCCACTCGGGAGGAATGGAATATAAATAAATAAGCATCCTAGGCAATAAGAACAACAATAGTGGCTAACGTGAATATTATAATAGTGCTTACGGTATGCAGGCCCTATTCTAAACCTTCGTCATATCTCACTCAGTACTTCTAACAGTCCCATGGGCAAGAAAGCCCTGGAACACCTGAAGCCTCACTGGGCTCCAGAATGATGCTCTGCACTGTTCCAATCACAGGATTAAAAAAACTTGTGCACACATCCCACATACATGTATTTATAAATTATGTTCACGGACTGTACTAATTTATTATAATATGAAACATATACAAAAACATACATTTTGAAAAGATTTTTAAACACCCCCAAACTGAAAAAAAAAATTTAAGCATCCCATAGGTTGTCCTGCATTCTCTATTTTCAAAGCCAGGGGTCTATGAAGAGAGCCCTTTGTCTCTCCATAGGTGGTAGAGAAAAATCAGATAGAAGGGCACACGTCAGGTGCCTCCAAATTATGAGAATGCTGTCCTCCCCCATTCAACTGAAGAAAAATAAAATACCACTAACAAAACCCAGACAAACATCTTTCTACTTCTATATCCAGTTTAACGGTTGAGAGGAAGAGTTTAACAGTTAAAATAAGGGACCAGTGAATTAAAGATCAAACAAAAAAGAAAGTGATTGGTTGCTTATGAAAGTCAGAGAAGAGAAGAAGTGAATAAAAAAGGAAAATCTAGCTAGTGCAGACACCGCCTTCTTGGACCCACCCGGATGAAGATCACTAGCAACTCTGGGAGGGGAACACCGTCTAACCGAGATCAAGACCAGGGAAAGATCAAGGTGACAGGTCCAAGGGGCCACATGGCCACTCCCTGGTGTTCTGGACCCAACAGCAGCTTGCCCTCCTCTGCTGTGCACTCACACACACCTCGCACCTCAGGCTGCCGGGCCACACGCTGGATCTCCCCAGGAGACACCAGGGAAGACTGCAAGGATGAACCCAGCCTGCAGGAAACCTCCCAGAAATGCCAGCCAGTGCTTCTCCCTCCACCCCGCCCACACACTAACAAACCACAGGAACAGAGTCTGAGGCTCCTTCGCCTGGGTGACGTTCTCGACCCCCGCAGCCCGGCAGGCACAGCTTCCAGGGAAGGCACTCAGGCTGAGGCCTGCTCACCTGGCAGGATGCAGGGAGGGGGCCCTGAGTTACCTCTGGCTCCACGGGGCTTTCTGGCTTCTCCTCCCGCCACTCTGCCTGGACAGCAGCACGAGGCTCCTCTGGACAGCCCTGTGGAACCGCTGAGGGTCCTGTGACAGGCAGGTCCCTGCTCCAAATCTCCGGCTCAGCGCCCTCCGCGTTGCGCAAGGTGCTCTGCTGTGCCAGGCGGCTAGGCCGGGACTCGAGTCACAGCCATGTGGTCCCAGCAATGCTCAGCCGGCCTCTGAGGCAGAGACACCTGAAGGGGCAGCTGGGGCAGGGCGCAGGGAGGGCGGGCAGGCCACACCGGCCGGCCTCAGCCTCGCCCACTGGCTCCAGACTCTGTCTGAAAGGGCGGGTAGCAGCCTCCAGAAAGAAGCCTGCAGACCAAACAACATGAAGCTTTTCGGCAATAGCACACGTCACGGTGTACTAGTACAGCTACACAGACCCTCAGCACCAAAGGCCCAGACAACGGGACTTCTGATTTAGTCCACTGACTCCACCGAGTTCCAGACTCTTCCAGGAAAGAGCATAAGGCACTCACTGTTAGTGGCTGGTATTATCCACGGGAAACACCTTCCCATACAGGGCACTGCAATGTCTTACACCCTTTCCAACAGTTAACAATTTGCCCAAGTCTTCAACGGTAGGAGACCATTCTCTCCTTCCACAGGGAGACGTTTTAAAGCAGATACTGTAACTATCTCTATCATCCCAGCATTCAACAAATGTGCTCCTGGTATGCAGTTGGTGCCCTAAATGCTTCAGACAAAACAGCCTGGAAACTCCAACCATGGTCTGAATACAAGTACAGCGGGCGCTTTGTTGATTCACATCACCACCAAGGACTTCTTTCCCATTAAATGCCTTACTGAATAATATATGTAAAGGCAAATTCTCCTCCTTCACCCAAGAGATTAAAGAGCTTCTATAATTAAGGATGATTTTTTAAATTGCAGGCAGTGTAGCAAAATGAATATTAACACAGATCTGAAACACTCTAAATAGTTATTACCAAATCAATTTCAAAGCATTTCAATTTAGTAGCAAGCAGGGCAATACAGGTGTCAACAAAGCAGTATTAGCATAAAATCAAAAGGGCAGGGTTTACAACAAGTTAAAAATGAAAATAAAGTACAATTAATTCCTCTTTGGGTGCCTCCTTCTGCATCTGATCACCTCCCCTGGGGCCCAAAGTTCAGGAAATGAAAGGTCTAACGCTTCCTCTGGCACTACTTTCATTTTACAAGCCTAGGAGAGCAGAGAAGAGAGATGCAGGAAGATAAAAGTCAGCCCACAGTCACTTTTCTTTATGTCCTAAGCAACTGGGCAGAAAAACAAATATTATCAAACTCTAGCAAGGATCAGCAGGACCGTAATCAAGTGTCGGTATTTCACCACAAGCCACTTGTATAGGAGCAATGTTCTGTGAAGATATTTCCCTGCCTAAATGTATACCTGCCTCCCCACTTCAAAGTGAGCAGAGGGGGACAAATGTAAGCTCCCTCCCTCACCCTCTAAAGAAAGGGGAAAGGCAGAGTCTGAGTTCTTGCTTCACCCTTTCCAAATTCTGAGCACTTAATCATCCTGAAAGCTCTCTGGCCTGGTGGAGTGTGGTGGCTCAGTTGCTGGGGAGCAGGGCAGGAGGAGGTGGGGAGATGTTGGGGAGAAAGGTGACATACGAGGTCAGGCCATCTTCCACGTGGGATGCCTTCCCCACCCCTCCCTTCATGAAGGGGCTGTTCTAACACCGGCTCTCAACAAATCCAACACGCCACAAAGTCATCTGGAGATTATAAGTGTCAGCAGGTAGAAGCAGATGGCAGAGAAAGCAAACGGAAGGAATGGTTAACTTCTAAAGGCCTCTCTCTCTGCCAGAATGCTTTAAACTGATACCTGGAAATCCTTCTCCTGAGCACCTCTATCATTAATCGATAGGAAGGATTTATTAACATTTTAAATCTTGATAGGAAAACTGAGTTTTGTGTCTTTCTCTTCATCTAATATCCATCCTCTTTCTTTTGAAATAGCCCATTTCTTTGAAATAAATGCACACAAACATAAAATGATCATATGAACATACATAAAAATCAAACAATAGCTTTAAAGCAAATAGTGCTTTAAGTCATTATTTTCAGTGACTTTTTAAAAGTCAGACGGGTTTTTAAACAGATTCGAATGAATACACATACAGGCATATTATGCTTTACTGGACTTTGCAGAAACTGGTGTTTTTCAAATTGAAGCTGTGTGGTAACCCTGCACTGAGTAAATCCAAGAATGCCATTTTTCCAACAGCATGTGCTCACTTCATATCTCTGGATCACATTTTGGTAACTCAAAATATTTGAAACCCTCTACCAGCAACAAAGATAACAACTCGCTGAAGGCACAGGTGATGGTCAGCATTTTTTAAGAATAAGGTATCTTTTAATAAAAGTATGTACCTTTCTTAAGTAAAATGCTATAGTACAGCATAAACAACTTTTACGCTCATTACAAAACCAAAAAGAGTTCCGTGACTTGTTTCATTGTGACATTCACTCTACCATGGCAGATTGGAACCAAGCCTGCAATATTCCCAAGGTCAGCCCGTACCTCACTTTTTTCTAAGCTGGGGTTCACAGTCTATGACTTTCCATTTGTAACAGATGGAAGCCAATTATATTCAAGAGAGTGTCACTTCAAGAAAAAAATGTTCTTACAGTCATGGAGGAAATACCTTTAAAAGCAACTTCTTTATAAAGTCTTCCTTTTCAAAGCAAGTAATTGAAAAGCTGCTTCAAGTGAATGAGTACAGTGGTGACACATTTAGAGGTTCTCACATTGCAGATTTGAAAATCAGACACTAACTTCTAGGTAATGTCAATAATTTTAATATGTTAAGAATAAGGAATTTTACCTTAGGGACCAAAAAAAGATATTGTAGGGAATTCAGTTAATCTCATCTAGTTTAGACAGTATTTCCACATGACAGAATTATTAAGCTTCTAAAGAAGTTTATGTTGGGAGAACCTGGAGGTCCTGAAATAGGATAAAATGAAACTACACAGCACAATGAAGGTGGAACAGGAGGTGGGGAGGGTTCTGCTAAGCCTTGGCCTCCACAGTTTGCTGCTGTTTAGCTGCTAAGTCATGCCCGACTCTTTTGCAAACATGGACTGTAGCCTGCCAGGCTCCTCTGTCCATGAGATTTCCCAGGCAAGAATACTGGAGTGGGTTGCCATTTCCTTCTCCCGGGGATCTAAGAGACCAGAGATGATGTTGTTGTTAAGCCACTAAGTTGTGTCTGACTTTTTGCGACTCCATGGACTGCAACATGCTAGGCTTCCCTGTTCTTCACCAACAATCTCCTGGAGTTGACTCAAACTCATGTCCATTGAGCTGGTGATGCCATCCAACCATCTCATCCTCTGTCGTCCCCTTCTCCTCCTGCCCTCAATCTTTCCCAGCATCAGTGTCTTTTCCAAGAGACGGGAAGGGGTCCAATAAATTCCTCTACTGGTCATTAGCTTGCCCTTTCTCCTACTAAGCAGTTCCAAAAAGAAATTCTCTTCATCTGCAATATATCAAAACCAGTAGAAACAGAACCCAGGCCAGGCACCCTGTGGCGGCCTGAGAAGGCCGTCTGGGCATGTGAGAACACAAGTTTCCCTCACAGCATCTGTCGGTCAAAAATATTTAGACTGAATAGTATCAGCATGACTGAAGTTGGCTTAAATAAGGGGGAGGTTAAGGGGGAGGTTTGAGAATTTCTAAAGATGGCTTAGCACTGTTAGAAGTTTCCTCTAAATAAACTGTGCTAATACTATACATGGAACTAGGTCTGAGCCCTGGATGGGAGCCTACAACTTCCGCAAAGCTTGGAATGCCATGACAGCTGTGCACTCTTTACGCCAGCCCACCCCCAAGCCTTGCTATTCTAGCCTGAGCTCCATAGGCTGACGAGTCTTAAACAACTTCAAATGGAAGATTAAGTGGAAAGCCTCTTCCGCCCTTCTCCAGGCCCTGTGTAACTTGGAACATGAATCTTAACCAGCCTGTTTGACAAGCAGCTGCCGGGCCTCCCAAAGCAGGAAACCCAGATATCTCGCCTTCATCTCTGCCCACTGGGATTGCTGTGTTCTTGAATATTTCACTCTGTTGAACAGTTAAGATGCCCAAAAGGTTGTCATTCCCAGGCTACACCTTATAAAGACAGACAAGTTCTTCACGCTCCACCCCCAGCAATCACCAAACCACAACTGAGTCACAGATGCCTGCTCCCAGAGAGGCGACAGAACCTGCATACCCTGTTATCAATCCAGGAGGAAGCTCTTTCCTCCTCTGGCCCAACCACGCCCACCCTCTCAAGAGCAGTGGCTAGGTCTGCTGGAGAGGAAAGGTATTTTTCCCTTCTCCCTGTCACACCTCCAATGTGTCCCTAATTCTGCAGGCTCTAATTCTGCAGGTCGGAAGGAGAGAGGACAGAGGAACCTTGTCGCCAGCACAGCGTCTCTCCCTCTCAGCCACCTAAGGCCCTGGCTCCCTAAAGGAGCTCAGGGAACCAGGCAGGAAGCACAAACTCCCGGAGCAGGGCGTCTTCGCTGAAAGAAGGACTTAGGCACCACCTCCCACTTCCTCCCACTTTCAGCAACTTTTCCCTCTTTAGGACACCTTTAAAACTGCAGCAATATCTCTTAATGAGAAAGAGAAAGAGGCAGAGAATGAACGTGGGTTGTTTTCTGTCATTGAAAAGTTTTCTGTCAAAACAAGAAACTGGCTTGGTTATAACCAGAGGCTGCGATGTCAATGCCACAATACAGAATGAAGAGAAAAAAGCTATTTTAAAAAAATAAATAAAAAACTAAGACTTCTCTGGCAGTGCACTGGATAAGAATCTGCCTGCCAATGCAGAGAAAACAGGTTCAATCTCTAGTCTGGGAAGATTCCACATGCTGTGAAGCAACTAAATCCATGCACCACAACTACTGAACCTGTGCTTTAGAGCCTGCGAGTCGCGGCTACTTGTGTGCTGCAACTATGAAAGCATGTGAGCCTATGCGCGCAACAAGAGAAACCGCTACAGTGAGAAGCCTGCACACCACAATGAAGAGCAGCCCCCAACCGTCGCAATGAGAGAAAGCCTCTGGGAGGCAATGAAGACCCAGCGCAGTCAAACATAAATAATTTTTTAAAAGATCTGTAGCACTAGCCAATTTCCTGAAAGAAGACAAACTCTGAGGAGGAAAGAGTATTGCAGAAGAGCTAAGAACCCTGTAAAGAAAGTCATCTGGCTATTACAGAATCAACACCAGAGATCCATCAGTGGTGGACACTTCAGAGACAGATGGGACATGAAAACAGTAGTAACACTGAGAAAAATTTGTTAGCCAAAATAGCAGGTGAGGAAGCAGAGTTGAAAGAGAAAAGGAAACTGGAAGAATAAGCTCACTGGAAGGGCTTGAAGTGGAGGTGAAGAGAATTCAGACCTGCTACAAAAACCAGTCACATGAAACTTCCAGAACGAGCTAGTCTACAGAGACAGAAAGTAGATTACCCAGTGAGTAGGCCTGGTGTATGCAGGGAAATGAGGTGTGACTTCTAAGAGTACAGAGTTTCTTTTTGAAGTGGTAAAAGTATTCCAAAATCAGACTGTGGTGATGGTTGCACAATTCTGAATAAACACAAGCCACTCAAAGGTTTAAACTGATGAATACTGTGGCATGGAAATTATATCTCAATGAGACAATTAAAAATGAAACCAAAACCCATTGAAAATCCTGATCCAGGAGAAAACTGAGGGAACAGGCTTGCCTTCCTCTTGCTGTGGAGCCCCTCACAAGAGCTGTTAAGGGGGCGACAACGAGAACTTCATAACCCAGTCAGGTATCTCACATATCTTCTGAGGCAATCTCCAAAATGCAAACTGGATGAACTGCAGTTTGGTTTTTCAAATTACACAGGAAAGAAACTGCAGGTGACTGAGGAAAACAAAGAGCTCCAATGTCACTGCATTTGGTTACATATTAACGTGGAAGGAAGTGGGGTTCCTTCCAATAATAAAACATAAAATATCCCTCAAAAACATGTGCATCACTCAGCAGCAGGGCAAGGGCTGAGCTGCCGGAGGGCACCAGTGTCAGACAGCAGCATGGCCTGAGAGCCCGGGAAGGGAACAGCCCACCCCCAAGGCACCAGGCTGTAGATCAGGACACACAGCCACCCCAGCCCACCTGTAGAAATGCAAACGCACTCCTTCTGGGATGGGAGGTAAAAACAAGGGCTCTTAAATTCCCTGGTTGATTCTACTGTGCACCTGGGAGTAAGAAACTACTGAACTCATCAGAAGCCTTACTTACGATTTCCTTAAAAGAAGTATGCAAAGAACTCAATTAAACATTCACGTCACCTAGCCAGCCAGCTTAAGAGTCACGACTATACTGACTCCAGACAATCAGCTCAGCACATCCACATGTACTTTGCAGGCATGGGTGTGGGGGGTCGGGGGGGAGGACTTAGAAACTCCAGGCCTCCAGACAGTGGTCAGATGCCATTAGAAGAAACGAAAGAATAAACACCTAGGCATAAGTGGGAAGATCAGTGACCTTGAGATCTGGCTAGGAAGACTTCTCAATATGCAGGGACTTCATTGTCCTATGGTGTGTCCTATACAGACCCAAACCCATCAAGTGGATTAGCGACAAGGGAAGCTTTTTTTTAATGTCATAGGCCAGACCTGATGTGGAAAATTTTTTACCACATGAGTCCAGGGTTATCAAATAAACATGAAGGAATATAAAAGCCAATGTTTCAACCGCTCAGCTGGCCGTGGAAGTGCTATCTGCAAAGGACAGGGTAGTCCGGGCAGGCTGACCTTCACAGACCGCACACGCTAAAACCCTCTTAGAGCCTGGTGAATGCTCTGGCTGAAATGCATGGAGCCGTCACATGACCGAGCAGTGAGCGTCTTACCTATAATTCCACTGTCCTTGCTTTCCAGGGTGGAACTAGGGCTGCTAATGGTCTCACAGGGACTTTTGTTGGCTGCCGTCTTGCTGACACAGCTATTCAAGGTTGAGCAGGGGCTATCGGTGCTAGGAGAGGCGGTGCTGCTTGTAAGAGTGGAGCAAGGGCTGATGCCTTGGCTCAGAGCTGTGCACTGCAAGATGAACGGAAGGAGGAGTTAGCGCGTCTACACACCCCTTTGTAGCTTCATGGTTTTAGCATTAAAAACAAACAGGAAAATGGAAAACAGGTTTTCTTTTTTACAATTCAGGGATCGTCATATATACGGTCTTCCAAAATTTAAAAGAGAAATCTCCCTAGTTCTGTTCGCCTCCCTATGATCTTTTTTCTTAAGAGGGCAGTCTTGGAAATAATTTAGTGGGAATGAACATTTGTAAAGCAGAAACAGCAAACAAGCAGACTTCCTTTCATTTAAACTCTGCAGAAGACAAATGGGTTCTTTGACCTCTGTGTGGAAAATCTGGGAACTCTGTTTTTGTAATGTATCACGAGCACCACAACCTGATTCAATTTTTGGAAGATTTATGGGCTCTGCGATCCAGGGAAGGAGACTGGTGGCCAGTGCGATCTCAATCAACGCCTGACACCCTCGCGCGGAGACCCTCGAAGGGGCAGAGGCTCCGGCCCCTCATTGCTATTCAGAAGTACACTTCTCATCTCGGATGTGGCAGGCTGTCGTTCCCTAGGAAGGGGAGTGCTCTTCCGAAGATGAACCTTTTGATCTTATTTTATTTTGTTTCTATTCATCTCCTATAAATCTTTTCCTCACCCCACTGACCCTCCAAAGTCTCAACCAATAAAAAAAAAGCACAGGAAAGTGCATACCAAAGCAGCTGGATGAAAAGAATGGTGCTATAAAGATAAAAGTAGTAACATTCCTAAGGAATTCTCTTGGCCACTTCATCCAGTTACTCTTCTCTGGGTGGTGACCAGAAGGTTAATGTGGACATTTTTGTAAGGTCTGCACCCTCTGCTTCTCCCCACTCCCTACTACAAAGGTTCACAAACAAACTGTTGAAATGAATTTCAATACACAACGGCCCAGACTCATCTGGTCTGAACAACAACTTCCCCACTCGGGGAGGAGGCAAGACGATTATGCCGTCATTCATCCTCCGAGCAGATATGACATGCAGTGTCTTCCTCGGGCATTACCATGGTTTCATTTTTTTCTTCAATGGTTATGTGTGTGGCACTTGGGATCCCTTCTCCCAGTAAAAATCCCAGCCTTGTCAACAGTTCTTGAGCTGCCGGCGAACAGCTCGGTTCATTATCGGCCTTTGCTTCTGGAACAAAGAAAGAAAACAATGAAGACACCCCTCTTGGGAATTTCAGTATCACCTCTGGAGGACTTGGCATTACAGCTGCTTGTCTGGTGCTTTTGTGTATTTTTATAAAATGCACAAAGTTTGACAGTGGGCTGCCTCTCCCTTAGCAATACATTCTAATGAAGAGACTGTGACAGGTTAAGAAAACAGTGAAAGGGAAAATCAAATGCACAGGGTGAAATTGTTGACCCAAATCCAAAGGTACAGCATCATTATCTGATAGCAAGTCCTATTTCCATGTCGTGAGAAATGGGTACCTGAGACTCCAAAGGCAGAAAAGGCCTACTCTTCGTCTTATTCTTGAAGGGCACCATGTGTCCAATGCCCACAGAAGGCTGAAATAAAAGAAAACCTGAGTGGCATGCTGGCAGAGTCACTTGGACGCTGGGGGGAAACTGAAATGCAAGCTCTCATTAAGCAAGGCAGGGGCACAAGCACGTCAATCCGTGCACACTCCTTAGGAGTGCAAGAAAAAAACCAAGAGTCAAACCCAAGGGTCAGTCATCAGGGATCCAGCTGAAACAAAGATCTTAAGTCCCAGTAAACTGTGTCCCAAGAGACAGGACCCAGGAGTACACCCTGCTGTCCATGAGGAGCGTAGAAAACCTGGACGTGCTTTCGGCACACGCCACAGTAACGCTGGCAGCATGTTCCACCTGACAGTCACGGGGCATGTCTGGAAGCCATGCCTTCCTCTGGTCTCCTTAAGGTTGGTCATCATGCTTTGTGCACCCAAGAGAACCTTATTGTTGGATTTAAGTGTTGAGCTGTAGGTTAATCTTGTACCCAAACTCTAAGGGAACTTAAATGATGGTCGACAAGATGATATTCACTTCTTTCCAACACCTCTCTGACAGCTTTAAGCCAGCCCAGCTTCCACCAGGGAATGAAATGATGTATAAGGCAACTGTGCTTACACAGTGAGAACTTGAGAACAACCAGCAACCTGAAGTGGTCATTCATCTTCACGTTTTGTTGTTTTTTGTTAATTGTCTAGGTACCTAGATCCATACATTCATGAACCAATGTTCCCTGGATGTGGAAATCTGCAGATAATGGGTAATAGGTTGTAGAAACATAAAATGAGGAAAAAGAAAATCTGAGATATTACCTTTGACATACAGTATCATCACCAAAGTTCAAGGCTAACTTTGCCTTTTGTAAGAAAATACAAAAGACAATATAAGCAGAGCTGAGAAAGACCATCTTTATTATTCTTACCCACATTATCAGTTTTGCTAAGTCATGCTTGCAGGATGGTAGCTACAAGGGAAGTTAAATCAGTTGTCCTCAAGGAAGGAAAAATACCCCCCGCCCTTGCCTGCTCTCAAAAGCTCCCAATGTTTAGGGTGAGAAGAGCTGTTTCCCAGCCTGGATGTTTTTCAGTTGCTATAGCATACTGCAGGGGTAAAATTAACCAAGACTTGATTGTTGTGGGTTGAAAGAGCCCTAATGTTTCTGGATCATTTGCGATAAACTTTTAACATGAAAGAGCAGTGGCCCCAAGCCAATGACGGGGGTAAAGGAGCCACCCCAGGGAGGGCCAACCACACCCTTAAAGCCACCCTACAGAAGATTCCTTCCCATCACAGATCTCCAACCACATTTTGACTCTTAAATACATGGGCACTGGTGAAAGGAAAGCAGGAACCCAACCAAATCAGCATAGTCCAGGCACACCCAAGGGCTGGACCACTTGAGAGCAGGATCGGTGCCGCCCTCCTTGTCCTTAGGCTCTCGCAGGGCAGCCACTTTATCTTAGGTGGCAGCTGGACTGGAGGGAGAACAGGATGCAGCTGGAAAGGGGAAGAAGTGGGTGAGGGGCCAGAACTCAGCCATTTCCCTACTCCACACCCCCCTTTCTTTTCAAAACAATCTCTACACTGTGACCCAATTGTGACTTGCCCCAGAATGTCTACCTTCTGGTTCAGCTTGAAACACTCTGAGGAAAGAGCCAGAAATGACTCCCAGTTGGCAGCTGCTGTCACAAAATTCACTCTGTTGACAAACAGGACCACAACTGTCAACTTTGAGACCAGCATCCTATGTAGGTCCTGCAGCGGGGTGGGTTAGGATAGCAGATTCACACCAGACTGAAAAGGTTTTCAGCTTAAGTGTGTGTGTGTGTGTGTGTGTGTGTGTGTGCACGCATATGCGTGTGTACACACAAATTCAAAGACAACTAGTCATCCAAACTATCCCCCTTCAGGCAAGTTGGGGAGCAGTGGCCATCTCAGTTGCCCAGATACACAAAGGACATTCAAATTCATCATTAACTTGTTCTCTTAACTGTTCAACCTGAACTTTGTTGTTACCAAAGCTCCAAAACTCTACCCGGGTTTGGGATGAATGAACAGATGTTCTGTACTGAAGTTCTGGCATCCATTAAGCCACTGCAATTTTCTTTCTTCCAAAAGCTTTCCAACTGTCTTTTCATCTTACTCTTTCCACTAAAATGTCATCCTAGCGACCTTCTCCTCAGAAGTCCCCTTCAGTCTGAATTCCTTAATCCACATCAAGCTGTCTTCATTTTCCTTCCCTAATGCACAGGGCCCTCTCTTGCTGAACTTTTCGTTCTGGCAGAAGGACTCCTGGGTGAAGTATGACAGTGCCCTTTTGGGGAAGATGAGCTGCCTGGGCCACAGATACACGTGACTATGAAATGGAAATGCATTTCTTCTTTCACAGTCAGTCACCAAATACTGAGATCTGAACAGTCAAAAAGAATTTTCTTTGAGCTAACGATTCCAAAATGACTTCCACACCAAAATCCAAATGGGATACTCTAGATGGTCTATTTCCATTCATGTAGTTAATACTAAATCCCTCATCAATTATGGGTTACCTTACCCAATACAAATGGTCTGAGGACCTTACCCAATACAAATGGTCTGAGGATTGGAGAGAAATCTATTAGCAATGCTCTGCTATCTCATACATTTATTGGGTTGGCCAAAAAATTTGTTCAGGTTTTTCTGTAGCATCCTATGGTAAATCCAAACAAACTTTTTGGTCAACCCAATAAATACTCAACGCATTTATGATGGCTGTGTCTGAAGCTGAGAGAGTAATCAGCCTCATACTCCCTAGGATCCCACAGGTAAGCTGACAGTGACTGTCCTCCCAATAATGTTCTCAGGCAATCCTTGCTTTCAAACCATTGTGGAATAATCATGTGGAAAAAAGCAAAGGGGATTTCTTCAATCACCCCCTGCCTGGCTCCTTCTAAATATTCACACTTATTGGATCACATTTAGGGCACCAACATCCAGGTATGGTCTACAAAGTTGACTGTCTCCCCAGTTACCGCCATCCTAACTTCAAACCTGTGTGTGCCCCTTATAACCATACCCTCTACCTTCCCCCCACAGGCTCAGAGGAAAGGACTCCACACTAAAGCTATTCTGGACTCCTTCCTGGGTGAGCCTCTCCAAACCTCAATTTCCTCATCTTGGAAGTGGCCATCATCCATTTCTTTTTGATTGTGAAGTTCAAAATAAATATGAGAAGCACCTAATAAACCAAATATCTTTGAAATAAGACACCGTTTCAAAGGTGATCATTATTTCTACCAAGTTTAACACTAGGAGTCCACTTTCTCACTATTATCACTTCACTTTCTGTTTTCAGGTGCTGTTTAGTCGACTGCTCAGCAGTGTCCGCTCTTTGCAACCCCATGGACTGCAGCCTTTCAGGCTCCTCTGTGCTTGGGATTCTCCAGGCAAGAATCCTGGAGTGGGCTGCCATGCCCTCCTACAGGGATCTCCCTACCCAGGGATCAAACACAGGTCTCCTGCATTGCAGGCGAAGACTTCACTGTAGGAGCCACCAGGGAAGCTCGTGGCTCCCTATTTATATTTAAGGTGCACGTGTTTCTCTTACATGAAAATACTTTTCTATTTAGAATTTTCCTGCCTTAATTTAACTGTTTCTGAACTCACTATCCCTTCAAAACAACAAATTCTCTCCTTCGGCTGAGTATCAAACTGTTCCAACTTGACCCACATCTACTGCTCATTTGGCATCTAACAGTTCCCTCTTCTTAAAGCCAGACTCTGCTAGAAATGCAGAGGTCCTTCAGGATCACCAATGATCATGCCACCAAGAGAAGCCATTTCTCCCCTCTCCTCCCTCTCAAACTCAACAGAGTTTGAGTGTTGTTGATGATGTCTGGCCATTCACTAGCACATAGCCTTGAACCACTGACTTAACATCAAGCTTCTACTTCTGATAAGTCTGTTAAGTGCCACACAGCCTTGACTGATGTTAAATCCCTCCCTCTCTGCCTCTACCTGTCCAGGACTTGCTTTGTGCTAAACCTGTTGCTGTCCTTGCCTTCTCCACAAACCTTTTCCAGTTTCTTTCTGGTTGCTCCCTCTCCTAAGCCATCACCATTCCCTCCTCCCTGAATTTCCAAAAATATTATTTATAGAGAAGCATCTATCTAGGCACCTGGCCTAGTTCTGTCAATAACGGGTTTCTAGTCTGCAATATGAAAACACAGTTATCATATTGTTGTTTAGTTGTTCAGTCATGTCCGACTCTTTTTGACCTCATGGACTGCAGCACACCAGGCTTCCCTGTCCTTCACCAACTCCTGGTGCTTGCTCAAACTCATGTCCATTGAGTTAGTGATGCCATCCAACCATTTCATTCTCTGTCATCCCCTTCTTCTCCTGCCCTCATCTTTCCCAGCATCAGGATCTTTTCTAATGAGTCGGTTCTTCACATCAAGTGGCCACAGTACTGGAGATTCAGCTTCAGCATCAGGCCTTCCAATGAATATTCAGGACCGATTTCCTTTAGGATGGATTGGTTTGATCTCCTTGCAGTCCAAGGGACTCTTAAGAGTCTTCTCAAGCACCACTCTTCAAAAGCATTAATTCTTCAGCACTCAGCCTTCATGATTCAACTCTCACATCCATACACGACTACTGGAAAAACCATAGCTTTGACTAGACAGACCTTTGTTGGCAAAGTAATGTCTCTGCTTCTTAATACAATGTCTAGATTTGTCATAGCTTTTCTTCAAAGGAACAAGTATCTTTTAATTTTATGGCTGCAGTCACCATCCACAATGATTTTGGAGCTCAAGAAAATAAAGTCTGTCACTGTTTCCATTGTTTCCCCATCTATTTGCCATGAAGTGATGGAACCGGATGCCATGATCTTAGGCTTCTGAATGTTGAGTTTTGAATCAGTGTGCATTCTTTCACTTTCCTCTTTTGCCTTCATCAAGAGTCTCTTTACTTTCTCTTCACTTTCTGCCATAAGAGTGGTATCATCTGCATATCTAAGGTTATTGATATTTCTCCCAGCAATCTTGATTCCAGCTTGTGCTTCATCCAGCCCAGCATTTCACATGATGTACTCTGCATATAAGTTGAATAAGCAGGGTGACAATAAACAGCCTTGATATACTTCCTTTCCAAATTTGGAACCAGACCATTGTTCCAGGTCTGGTCCTAACTGTTGCTTCTTGACCTGCATACAGATTTCTCAGGAGGTAGGTATGGTGGTCTGGTATTCCCATCTCTTTAAGACTTTTCTACAGTTTGTTGTGATCCACATAGTCAAAGCCTTTAGCATAGTCAATGAAGCAGCAGTAGATGTTTTTCTGGAATTCCCTTGCTTTTTCTATGATCCAACGGATTTTGATGATTTGATCTCTGGTTCCTTTGCCTTTTCTAAATCCAGCTTGAACATTGGAAGTTCTCAGCTCATGAACTGTTGAAGCCTAGCTTTTTTTTGAGCATGACCTTGCTAGCATGTGAAATGAGTACCACTGTGCAATAGCTGAACCATTCTTTGGCATTTCCCTTCTTTGGGACTGGAATGAAAACTGATCTTTTCCAGTCCTGTGGCCACTGTTGAGTTTTCCAAATCTGCTGGCATATTGAGTACAGCATTTGAACAGCATCATCTTTTAGGACTTGAAATAGATCAGCGAGAATTCCATCACTTCCACTAGCTTTGTCTGTAGTGATGCATCATAAGGCCCACTTGACTTTGCACTCCAGGATGTCTGGCTCTAGGTGAATGATCACACCATTGTGGTTATCCGGATCATTAAGATCTTTTTCTGTACAGTTCTTCTGTATTCTTTTGCCACCTTTTCTTAAACTTCTGCTTCTGTTAATATTCAGATCATTAAGATCTTTTTTGTACAGTTTTTCTGTATATTTTTGCCACCTCTTAAAATCTTCTGCTTCTAGATCCATACCATTTCTGCCTTTTATTGTGTCCATCTTTTGCATGAAATGTTCCCTTGGTATCTCTAATTTTCCTGAAGAGACATTACCATATAAGTTATCTTTAAGTTTTTCATCTCATGCATCCCATACTGAAACTGTCACCAAATCTTACCATTTCCTCTTTCAAAATGTTTCCTGAATTAGCCTTTTTCTCTCTGGTCCTCATCCTTTTCAGTCTAGATAACAATTAGACTCTGAATCAATTTTATCATCTATTTTTATTTTCTCCTTCTCCAAGCTGGTGGGTCTCAAATTTCTGGTGTCAGAGCTCATCTTTAAAAATTAAGGACTCCAAAGAGTCTAGGCTTATGTGGATTATGTCCATGATATTCATCATGTTAGAAATTAAAACTAGGAATTTAAAAATCTATGTTAATCCATTTTAAGTTAAAAATTACATTAACAAATAATGCTTTCAGAATAATAATCATATTTTCAATTTAAAAAGTTACTTAAGAATGGCATTGTTTAAATTTTGGAAATTCTTTTTAACATCTGATTTAGTAGAAGACAGGTGGATTCTAATGTCTACTTCTGCATTCAATCTGTTGCGATAGGTTCTTTGAGTTGAAGCATGCGAAGAACTGTGGCTTCAGAGGGCTTTGTCTTTGGGAAAGGGAGGAACCTCTCCAGTTAATTACAGATATTCTTCTTTGATACCACCCCAAAACTTGACAAGTAGCAATTTCTTAAAGGTTAGTTCCAGTGTTGACTCTGAATCTGAATCAATGAACTTTCTGTACGCTGTTAAAAGAAAATCCAATGGTGTGTTTTATGCTTCAAATGGATTTTACCCATGCAAGATTTTGTAACACCATGTACTGGGTCATTTGGAAAATACTGGTTTTGCAGCTCTTGCAAGTGTTGACACATTTTATTATACAACACCAAAATATCACATTCATTAACATCACCACAGATCTCAATAGAAAATTCCTGAGAAACCATCACACTCACTGTGACAGGTGCAAATTCGCCCAAACCTAATTTTCACTCAAAAGGTCAATTTATATCACTGGCAACTAAACCCTGCCAGGTGTGTTTTTTTTTTTTTTTTTTTTTTTTTTTTTTTCATAGAAGTGACATGCTCATTTTGTTCCTTTTTGAGAAAATATATACAAACTACCCCATTTGGAGTAACTAAGATTTGTCAGGAGTACTTTCAAGTAAAAATCATCCCCCCCCCTTTTTTTTGAATGGCTAATTCAGCTTGCAATTCAATCACACATGTGCTTTCCCTTCAGACAGCCATCATACTTCAGCACACAGTAAACACACTTTCTGCAGACTTCCAATTTCATCTCACCAGATAATTAAAAGGTGGGTAATTTAAGGGTCAGGGCTTAAAATTCACTATTTTGGGGGCTTCATCAAGGACATTTTTCAGTGAACTATTATTTCTGATGTAAGTGGGTGGTGGTTAAAAAAAAAAAAAGCCACATGCAGCCCTAGAATAATAGCAGGTGCCCCTATCCTGACATGTGCTAAGGCACTGGAGTTTTACCAACAATTGCTCTTGCACCATCACAAATCTCAATGTAAAAGAAATGGAAATATCGTGTTATTATGAAAAGAATGGTGATTTCACAGACTCTTGCAAGGGTCTTGGGGATGCCTAGAAGTCTATGTACCACGCTTGCAGAGTCTTTAAATGTTGAACTTTACTAAATTCTCTTTCTTTAAAATAACAAATAAAATCATAATTGCACATACCCTCATCCTACTAACTGATCTCTCATTTTCCATTACTTTCTCAACTCTTTGGGGGTAAAAGAGATGTCGTTTACCCCCATAATTCTATTTCTTTATCACATACCCACAACTTAAACTCATTCACTTGCCCAAGGCTCCTGAGACGGCCATATTAGGGACAGTAACTTTTTTTAATGGTCCATCTCATTTTTTGACTTCCCTGTGTGTGTGTGTGTGTGTGTGTGTGTGTATGTATTTTTAATTGAAGTATAGGTGATTTACAATGTTTCAGCTGTGCACAAGGTGATTCAGTTATACATATACACATCTATTATTTTTGAAATCATTTCCCTTATAGGTTATTACAAGATATTGACTATAGTTCCCTATGCTATACAGTAAACCTTTGTTGCATATCTATTTTTTAATTAGAAATCTAGCATTCTACTCACACTAAGTCAAACAAGTGGAATCAAAATGTCATAATTTTTTAGTTTAGGCAAAAATTCATAAGTTTTCTAAGATATATATATTATACATATTTATAAATACACATATACAAAGTTTTTCTACTATACTTGATAAAGGCTTGAGAAAGAACATTAAAAAAAAAGAGCTGGAGAAACTGAGAACATAAACTAAATGAAATGGTAGCACCAAACATGAAATAGGAAAGTGAAACAAACTAGATAAAAGCAGATCATCATCACATAGTCCAGATGTTCTTAAACATGACTGCTCCCTAGAAGCATGTCTGGAGCTCTGGAGAAAAAAGCAAGACCTGAGCATTTGTATTTTTCAAAAAATTTCAAGATAATTGTGATACCATCTGGATTTTTAAAAGTGATTATGGGTTTTTCTATTAGAGCCTAGCTTTGGTGAGATAGAGGTCTATTATTTTTCTGTTGACCAATAAGGATACAATGATATTAAGTGAGTAATAGTTACATCATCACAAAAGTAAAAAATGTTTATCAGTTTTCACAATCAATAGCCAGACAAAAAATAAAAGATAATTACAACTGCGAGCTATAATGGGAATATGACTAACTTAACAACATAAAATAATTACATACCATTTGGGGGGTGTCAAGCAGAGTGATGTAAGGGGAAGTGCATATACACACATGTTTTCATCCACCCACTCAGTCTATGTCTTTTGGTTGGTGCATTTAATCTACATTTAAGGTGATTATCGATATGTATGATCCTATTACCGTTTTCTTCATTATTTTGAGCCTACTTTCTGTAGGTCTTTTCCTTGTGCTTTCTGCCTAGAGAAGGTCCTTTAGCATTTGTCCTAAAGCTGATTTGGTGGTGCTGAATTCTCTTAACTTTTGCTTGTCTGGAAAGCTTTTGATTTCAGAGTCTTGCTGGGTACAGTATTCTTGGTTGTAGGTTCTTTCATTACTTTACATGTATCATGCCACTTCCTCCGGCTCACAGAGTTTCTGTTGAGAAGTCAGCTGATAGCCTTAAGGGAGTTCTCTTGTATGTTATTTGTCACTTTCCCTTGTTGTGTTAATATTCTGTCTGTCTTTAATTTTGTCAGTTTGATTACTATACGTCTCTGTGTTCCTCCTTGGGTTTATCCTTCCTGGGACTCTCTGTGCTTCCTGGACTCGGTTGAATATTTCCTTTCCCATGTTCAAAAGTTTTTCAGCTATTTTCAAATATTTCCTCAGGCCCTTTCTCTCTCTATTCTCCTTCTAGGACCCCTATAATATGAATGTTGGTGCATTTAATGCTGTCCCAGAGGTCTCTTAAGCTGTCTTCATTTCTTCTCATTCTTTTTTCTATGTTCTGTGGCAGTGATTTCCAGCCTCCTGTTCTCCAGGTCATTTATCTCTCTTCTGCCTCAGTTATTCTTCTATTGATGCCTTCTAGTTTATTCTCCATCTCTGCTTGTTTGTTCCTTAGTTCTTCTAGGCCTTTGGTAAACATTTCTTGCATCTTTTCCCAAGATCCTGGATCATCTTCACTATCATTATTCTGAACTCTTTTTCTAGAGAGTTGCCTATCTTTACTTCATTTAGTTGTTTCCCTGGGATTTTATCTTGTCTCTCCATCTGGGACGTAACTTTCCTTTTCATCATGCTTAACTTTCTGTAATATGGTTTTTGTTTTAGCTGCTGTGAGACTGTGCTTCTTGCTGCTTCTGTCTGTCCTCTGATGAAGGAGACTAAGAGGCTTGTGTAAGCTTCTTGATGGGAGATGCACTGGAGATGGGAAAAACTGGGTCTTGTTCTGGTGGGCAAGGCCTTGCTCAGTAAAGCTTTAATCTGATTATCTGCTAATGGATGAGGTTGGGCTCCCTCCCTGGTGGTTGTTTGGACTGAGTTTGACCCCAGCCCTGGGGTCAACAGGCTCTATGGTAGGGTTAATGGCTAACTCCAACAGTGTATACACCAAGGGGGACCTTCCAATGCCCCTGCCGACCCACACCTCCACAGGAGGCCCTCCAACATTAGCAAGTTTTTGGTTCAATCTCCTGGCGGGGTCACTGCTTCCCTCCTCTGGGTCTTAGTGTATGCAAAATTTTGTTTGTGCTCTCCAAGACTGGCATCTCTGTTTCCCTCAGTTCTCTGGAAGGCTTATTACCAGATCCTGCTGGTCCTTAAGGTCATATTCCCTGGGGATTGCCAGTCCCTTTTTAGGATCCCCAGGCTGGGAAGCCTGATGTTGCATTCAGAACATTCACAATAGTGTGAGAACTTCTTCGGTATTATTGTTCTCTAGTCTGCGTGTCACCCACCCGGGGGATATGGGATTTGATTTTATCACAATTACACCCTTCCTACCATCTTGCTGCAGCTTCTTCTTTGTCTTTGGACGTGGGGTATCTTTTTTTGGTGGGTTCCAGTGTCCTCCATCAATGGCTGTTCGACGACTAGTTGCAACTTTGGTGCTCTCGCAGGAGGATATAAATGCCTGTCCTTCTACTCCACCATCTTGAACCGGAAGCCTCTTGTATATATTTAACCTTGGCACATATTCTGTCCTCCAAGAAAGGAGGTAACAACGCTCACATCAGATAGAAGGGAAACTCATGGATACTGTGTGGTCTTGTTGGTTTTTCTACCCTTTAGCTGTGCTTCTTTCATGGTATTCACAGCTCAAGAATAAAATAGCAAAGGTTTTTAGGTCTCTTCTCTCACTGACCTTTTTCCTAGTGTTCAGTTCAGTCGCTCAGTTGTGTATCCGACTCTTTGCGACTCCATGGATTGCAGCATTCCAGGTTTCCCTGTCCATCACTAACTCCCAGAGCTTACTCAAACTCATATCCATCGAGTCAGTGATGCCATCCAACCATCTCATCCTCTGTCGTCATCCCTGTCTCCTCCCACCTTCAATCTTTCCCAGCATCAGGGTCTTTTCTAATGAGTCAGTTCTTTGCATCAGGTGGCCCAAGTATTGGAGTTTCAGCTTCAGCCTCAGTCCTTCCAATGAATACTCAGGACTGATCTCCCTACTGTAATACACTCTGTCTCATCACATCCACTCTAGACAAAAGCCTACCCAGGTTTCCTCCTGAACTCTTAAGCCCCAGTTTGATTTTTCCAGAGGACATCTTTATTCAGAGGACATCTTTGCCTGGATGTTTCCAAACCTCAAACTCAACATGCCTGAAACCAAACTCAAACCAAAATAGACAGGTACCTCTCTTCCAGTGTCCATTTAATGTAGTCTCAAAACTCTGAAATCATCATCTTTGTCTCTTACAGCTTCCATGTCCTTGTGATCTCTTGGGAATCTTCCTTACCCCTCACTTCTTTCCTGATCGTGTTCTATGGATAATTTGAGATCTTAGTCTCTCACGTAACTTTTGAAATCATTTTCTAACCATTCTCCATGCCTGCGGTCCCCTTCCTGCCCCCACTCCATCCTAAACTTGCTGACAGGTGAATCTTAATGCACAGGACTCCAAGCAAGTCTTTCCTGGCACAGCATTTCCATCTGCACTGGATTTGTCACACAGCTTAGGTTAGTCAACACTACTCCCTCGCCCCCACACTACAGTTACTCTGTATATATAAGTCTTTAATCCCTGCCCAGACTTTAAGGCTCCAAGAGAAAAGGATCTATGCTTGAAAAGCTATCTCAAATAGCATCCAACACAATTCTTTTCACAGCACAAGAATTTTTTATTCAAGGAAATGCAGAACGAATGGCTATTCTACTCTAGTCTCTGTTCCACTGCACACATACCCGGGATGTTTCCCCTTCTATACTTCTATCGAGCTAAAACCTTATTCAATCATTGGTCAAGTGGTGCAACACCATTCTAAGAAGCTGGAATTTAAATTAGCAGGAGCAAAGTTACCTCTTGGGAAAGCAAGATCAATGTGATCAGGAGGAAAAAAAAGTCATGTTTTCTTTCTTAAACTGAGTAGTGGGTCGACAGGTATCATATTCTTTATACCTTTTTCATTCTCTACATCTTTCTGAATGTCTAAAATAGTCATCAAAAACATAAGGTACCAATATTTACTGAAACATATCTAAAAAAGGATTCACTCCTCCCAGTAAGATAGTTCTGCATTTAATTACTCTTCTGTTTCATATGTTAGCTCTACTTGCTAACCAGATGGCTAGAAAAAAAGTTTCATCATATTTTGGATTGATCTTCATCAAACAATGACTCATAAGACTAAAACTTTCTCACCCTTTCCCATCAAAGCTTGCTCAAGTAGCAAGCATAGATCGAAGCAAACCTAAACAGATTATGGCTGCCCCGAATTCAAGAAAAACATAGCTGTGAATCCTATTACAGTTAAATAATCCTCCCTAATTTATCTGTGTTTTTTTTTAATTTTCTCTTAAGGCAGAGGTATTGTTCTGTGGGTAGCATTTTCCCCATAAATAATATGTTGGCCTAGTAATAGGAAGCTTATTTGTGAAGAACTTACTCTAATATAAGCTTATTAGGATCATTTGACAGGAAAAAGGGGATTATATTTTGTTTGAGGACTAAGAAAAAAATGCTGTTTTTCCAATACATTTAAAAATACTGAATAAAGTAGAATCTTTCCATGAAAAGATTTGCAGGTTAGTGTAAACCTTAAAAAACAGGTTCTTTGCTTGTAACAAAAATGTTCCATATCATATATCCCACTTCCCAGATGGCTAAAATATGCAGATTACAAATACAACTGTTTATAAATTAATGCATAAATTCCAAGCGCTCACTCATTTTGTTTTAAATTTCAGAAAGCTAAGAATCAAGGATTTATGGAGCCACACAACCATAAAGCAAGGCAGTTTAGTCTGGGAAGGGAATTTCAAACATCTAGGAATAACCTGATATTTCACAAATCCATGAAAAATTTCAAAAGCATTTCATAAGGGGCTGTTTTCAATAGTTCGTCCGTCTGGTGAATACAAAAATGCTATTATTGACAGCATCCAGAAGAGTGTCTTAGAGACTTTTTTAAAAAAATGCCCAAAGGAAGTATGTAAAGTATAAGCCCAAGGTTTAAATTAAAACTTAAGTGATACTACCGCTATGAAAGCCTAGAAATTAGAATTTAGCTCATCATGCATCTGTACATGTTTGGATGAATACTCAGACTCAATTAGTTTCCCTTTGCTCCAGCTTTGCCTTTAGATTCAATGACCTGGACATAAAATGTATACTTTAATATGGCAAACTTCATTAACCCCACAGAAATGTAAAGGATTCTATAGGGAATTACAAAACATGCCATCCTTTACTAATTATCAAGCTAAATTTTGTTAGGCAACCACCTCTTCATCAGCCAACAGATAACTCTGATGGGGATCCCACCAGCATCATGGCAACCCATGAAAAACTACATGCTCACAAGCATGAACTACATCGCTTTCCCAGACACCTAAAAAAGAGGAAATGCACCCTGCCTCTTAATTTCAGGCAAACTTCTGGAAATCCCTGATATGTATTCACAGCCCAAGTAGTCACAATGTCAGTCCCCATTGAGAAGGATGAGCCTAAATCCAAGAGCAAGGGTCTCAGGAGTAAGCATGTCTGCAGACTGTGGCTACACCAGCGACATCAATCACTGTGCTTGAATTTAGCTCAGCTGGCAGCCAAGCACAAGAACACCTTCTCCCCCTAAGAAAGTCAATTCTGCCTTGAACAAGGGGAGAAGAGAAGTGGTAACTATTTATAACCTCATTTCTTTGCCCAACAAATATCCTAAATTTGTCCTCATTCTTACCCCAGGGGGAGTCCTAAACACCATACAGGACCTCAACAGGACTCCCGCCCATGGAACAAGAGGTCATATCATGGAGTCTACACCAGTCAAATGCCAGGGGTGTAACCAACCAGGACTCCACAGGCAAATGGGGACAAGGGCAAGGGTTGGCAGGCTTAGTCTGAAATGGGCAGACAGCTCAGTAAACTCAGATTATTGATATTCCCTTCAGAGGAACAGGTTTCCATTTTCTTTTTGATACCCAGAATAGAAATGAGAGAACAGATCAGCCCACAGACACCCAGCACACGTGAATTCACAACCAGGAGGGTCCTCATGTTTGCAGGTTCTCTGGCTGTTCTAACCAGACAGCACCACAGATCCTCCCCTCTGCAAGACCACACACCTGGCGCCCTGCCCCTCCCCAGCACAAATCCTAGTGTGAATCTCTCACAGAAGCCAAATGACTGCGTGCCTCGACAGAAGGAAAAACGGTGGGGGCTGCTGGTCCCACCTCGGCCCCCACCGCCCCGAACACCTCTTTCTGTTTTCACTTTCTGCCAACCCCTCACTCAGCTTATTTTTAACTTTACTGTCACCACCACCACCCCACTCCATGTTCCTATCACAGTTTACACTTCCTACCCACTCCCCACTATGCCTTGGCCAACACATGAAATGCACACAGTGGCAGAATATAAAAGGAGAGCTGCACTCTTTCCCACCCACAACTAGAGAGACAAGGAGGCCATTTCTTCTAAGGTGGAAATACAGGTGACTTTCTCTTTCATCATTACTACATAAACTTGTGTCCATACTGGAGGTACGATAGGCTTCTCCACATTCCTCAGAATTCTTAACCATGTGTTTCTGTGGCAAAATAGGATATAAATTCAAAACACACAAAGACTTTAGAGTGGTGAGTTGGGGAAACACCCCCACTGACAGAAAGGAATGAACAGGTCCATTCTCGAATTGATTAAAAAAAATATAAAGTGCTATTAATATATCTAGGAAATGCTAGAGCTTTTGTCTGTTACATGTATTTTCAGATAGAAGGAAAAAAGCAAAATATAAAGTGTCTTCATGAAAAGGTATCAATCAATTTGGAGGGTTTTTTGGTCTCTACTTCAACATTCTCTAAAAAAAAACTTTTGATGTTAAAAAAAATAAAGCAGCTTTCAAAAGCTACCAAGTGCTTTTACGAAAGCTAGGTATTATAAGCTTTGTCCAGCTACAGTTTCAGCTTTTCAACCAAAGCCTGTTGTTAAAATATTCTAAAACGATGGAGAATTAAAAAAAAAAAATCTTGGAAGCAGTCTTCTGGCTGGCTTTTTATATCCCCCCGTTAAGGTTTCAATCCTTAAACAATGCTTATATACCACTATTCCTACACTGTATACAATCTAAAGAATTCACATTAGCTAAACAGATCTCTCTAACTGCCCAAGGAAAACCACTTCCCAAATATATTCAGTTTAGCGAAGGATTCCTACAAGAGGCACTCAAGTTTCCCTCAAAAGTGGAGTGTCACAGTGTAAAATCTTCAGGGGGGAAATCATTGCCAACATATCCTTACCATTCTCACTGGGCTCTGCTGGCTTGGGCACGTCTCGGAACGGGATTACGACTGCATCTCCAGGCACTCTGGGGCTTTCCACATACTTGGGCTTCCTGACAGGACCTGTAGCAGGGAAAGATCTGAGTGTGTCTAATTTTTTCCAGCTGCAAACAAAGCTTCAGAATGTACAGTGTGTGTCCTTACCAGAACCCAGAGATGCCTAAAGAGCCAGCCCCTTCCCTCCCGTGAACACACACATGGTCATCTCAGTACAGATGCGGCAAAGTCCAGACTGGGCTGCCAAAGAGATGGGTGGAAGCTCAGCTCGCAGATTGTAAACTCTGACAAAAACAAAAGCAGCTCTTCTGCTATGCAGCCTCTACAGCTGTCTTTGGTATATATCACGGAAGTGATTTTGACATGTTCGGACCTGGGCGGCTCATGGTGAAGGAATTTTTTAACTTGGAATCTGTCTCTAACTGGGACTAAGACGATCAGGTTGCCTGGTATCTCCCCAGAGTCAGGAGGCAAGGATCACAAACCGCCAGGCTGTAACTAACATGCTCTGCGCAGCCATGGAACACAAGCGTTTGATCAGCCTGGTGACACACGGCAATTGTGCCAGGCAGGAAAGACGGCTGCTTTCTTGGCAGCTGACATAAAAGAGGGAAGGCAGAGCAGTCAGTCCAGCATGCAATTTAGGGACACAGAGAGCCTGTTAATCATCTCTCTCACCACCTCTTCAACCCCAACTTATCATCAGATAACCTAGAATTCTGAATTAGGCTACATGAAACCATCACACATTGCTGGTGGTAATGTACATGCGCGGTCACTTTGCAAAACAGCTTGGCAGTTCCCAAGAAGGTTACACATATGGTCCAATAAATCCACTTCTGTGTAAATATACATTCAGACAAAAATCTGTACATGGATGCTGTTAGTAACATTACTCATTAACAGCCAAATGTCCATCAACTGATGACAACAAAATGTGATATACTTATATCTGGGCAATAAAAAGGAAGTACCGATTCATGCTAAACATAGGCGAAGCCTGAAAATATGTTGCTCAGTAAAAGAAGCCAGTCCCCAAAGACCACATAATATATGATTCCATTCAAATGGAATGTCCAGAATAGGCAAATTTACAGAAACAGAGTATGAATGGTTACCAGGGCCTTGGGGGATGTGCAGGCTTGTGGGGTGAAGGCTAGGGAGTCCGGGGTGACAAAAATAATCTAAAGTTAGGTTGTGGTGATGTACAAAACCTTGTGAATATACTAAAAACTGCTGCAGTGTACACTTCAAATGAGTGGACTGTATGGTGTGTGAAGAAGGTGAAGGTGAAGGTGAAGTCGCTCAGTCGTGTCCGACTCTTTGTGACCCCATGGACTGTAGCCCACCAGGCTCCTCAGGCCATGGAATTTTCCAGGCAAGAGTGCTGGAGTGGGTTGCCATTTCCTTCTCCAGGGATCTTCCCAACCCAGGGATCGAACCCAGGTCTCCCGCACTGCAGGCAGACGCTTTAACCTCTGAGCCACCAGTGCAGACTTATGGTATGTGACTTATATCTAAATGAAGCTGCTTTAAAAGAAACAAAACACACTGTCTACTCTGTCCAGTCCTTTCAAATATCCCATTACACTTTGGTCCAGAATCATCCACTTGACTCTTGTTTTCCTTGGTTGCCTTATACTTAACGTGTGCTTTTAACAAGGCTGCAGAGATAGGAAACATTTCCCATCACTAAGAGAAGGTGGAGGATGAGTTGCAGACAGGGGTCTACAGTTCTCTCTCCTGTTCAGCCCTCAGACACAGCCTGGCCCCTCCCAGGACCTCAGCCTCAGCACTGCACACTGACAGGGGGAGTCAGGCAGACTCTGAAATCCTCCTGTGTCAAACGCCTCATGCATCTGAGAAATTCTATTCAGAGTGTGGTTTATGGTGAGACATGCTGCCACCTAAAGGTTTACTGCAAAAGTGTCTACACTACTATAAAAATAATCTAATTCCTAGCCAGTTATAATGCACCACAACCGAAAATAGGCTACAAGATCAAAGAAGCTTATAGAGCTTGACAAATAGGATACTATTTCAGACTTTAGAAATCATGATTCTAAAATGACTAATGTAGTAGTTAACCATGCTGCTGCTGCTGCTGCTGCTAAGTTGCTTCAGTCGTGTCCAACTCTGTGCGACCCCATAGACGGCAGCCCACCAGGCTCCCCAGTCCCTGGGATTCTCCAGGCAAGAACACTGGCGTGGGTTGCCATTTCCTTCTCAATGCATGAAAGTGAAAAGTGAAAGTGAAGTCGCTCAGTCGTGTCCAACTCTTCATGACCCCATGGACTGCAGCCTACCAGGCTCCTCTGTCCACGGGATTTTCCAGGCAAGATTACTGGAGTGGGGTGCCATTGCCTTCTCCAAGTTAACCATATGGGTGTCTTAATTGATTTAACCCTGTTAAAAAGGGAGTTTTTTAAATTAACTAATTTATTTGGCTGCAGTGAGTCTCAGTGGAGGCCTGCGGGATCTTTTCTTGTGGCATGCAGGCTTAGCTGCCCTGGGGCATGTGGGATCTTAGTTCCCCAACCAGGAATGGAACCTGCATTCCCCTGCATTGGAAGGCAGATTCTTAACCACTAGACTGGCAGGGAAGTCCCAGAAAAGGACTGTTTTTAAAGGTTGAAATGGAAAGGTTACTGGGAATGGGCAGAAGGAAAGTAAGTGGAAAATGTCAGCTATACAACGGTACACAAAATATAATTCAGATTTTATTAAGAATACACATCTATCCATATATAAATATGCATGAAGGGAAAGACTGAAGAGCAGAGAGGAAACAAAGATATTTGCTGTGAAGGAGACAGCAACTAGGAAGAACCTGAAAGGGGCAGGCAGAAACAGACCAAGGACAAATGCAAGAAATTTTCTACACTCTGGGTTCCCAAACCACTCCTTATAGCAAAAGAGGTCAAGAGCACCTTTCTCTCTTCATTCACTCCTCTCCATTTACAGAACTCAAGGGCGCTAAAGCCTTTTATTATTATTGTCCAATGATCCAAGTCACCCAAAACAGCAACCAGGCTCTACTCATGGAGTACCTGTGAGTTTCTGTTCACCTTAACTCCTCAGGGAATGGTAATAACTTACAGAGACCTGCTTCCCAGCAATCCACCTATCCCACACATCCTTCCAAAATGTTCTCCTGCACATAGATGAACGACGACTGTTAGGAATGGCTGGAATATGAACCTCAACCTCACCCAGAGCCTTTGGAAAGTATCTATGCCCATCCGTTTGCTGTAACTGTGTTCTATTCCAAGGTCGATCCCTCACTGAAGAGATATTCAACACTAAGGAGATGGTGTTAAGAGCAGAGCCTCTGAACTGATTCACTGTGCTGTCCAGAAGAAACTAACATAACATTGTAAATCAATTAGTTTTTATTTTTTAAAAAAGAGCAGAGCCTTTGGAGCTGGGCAGACCTAGGTTTAAATATGGTCTCCATCCCTCTCCAACACAATCTTCAGTACATCCCAGAGCTAAAAGAAGAATGAGGGAGGCCTCAGCTCTTAGGGGAATATCCTGAGAGCAGAGGTCAAGTGTCTCTGGCTCCCAGGCTTGGCACAGTGCCTGCCACAGTGAACAGTGAGGCTGGAAAGGAAAGGAGACCCAGAATGTAACAAAGTCAATAAAACTGCAGTCAGTGGCCACACAAGTGTAAGGACTTACAAACATTAATTCATCCAGTCCTAATAACTTTGGAGGAAAAACACTATTTCCCTCATTTTTAGGTCAGGAAGCTGAGGCTCAAATCAGTGAAACAATTTGCTCAAGGCCAACACACAGTAAAGAAGGAACTCAAACAGTTTTGAGGTGCATGCAGGTTTGAAGCCCATGTACTAAATCACCACTCAGCCCTTACAGAAACTAGGAAATCTAGATTAAATAGGCAATCCTAGAAAAGGCCCAGGCACTAGGGCCTCCCACCACCCAACCCTAGGTCTTGGTTATACATTCAGCAAATCTTTTATTCACTCTCCCTTGTTTCTGATCTTCTCTTTTACTAGGAGTTGAAATATTATGAAGTGAATATAAACCACGGCTCTCCAACATGATCCTTTTATTTAAATTGCTTTTCACAAACAGCTGAACCTCAAATGCTATAAAACCGGATAAATTTATAACTCAGAGGTTTTCTTCTCTCCCCCCTCAATCGCTCGTTAGAGACTCTTTGGGCACTTTCCATTAAACACAGCAGATGAACGCTCGTTTGCCCTCACTCCCTTTCAAAACACCATTAAAGCTGCAGTAAAGGGATTAAGAGAGACCAGTGGGGAAGGAAGACAACCACAGGCAAGAAACCAAACTTCTGAAAGTGGAAACAGACTGCTAAGCAGCATGGACGGAGCACAGCAGGAAAGGTTAGGATTGGGGAGGGGAGAGGGCGTGCCGGGGAGGGAGGGCTCAGCCTCACAGACAGCAGACCCCTCTGAAGGCAGGGGCATGGCAGAGTTGAATGCAGAAGTGTGGGTTGGAAATCTACTGAAAGGAAAGTAAGACCCCTCCAGAATCCCTTCCCAAACCAGGAAGCATTCCCATCTTCATCCTGGATGCAGAAGTCTTTCCTGGAAAGGCTGAATTCCAAGACCGTGGAGATTCAAGAGCTGAACTCTTCAGTGCTACACTAAATCAGGGATCGAGAAAAATTCTCCACATGGATTGGCGGGCTCCAACCAGACACATCTCTCCACACCCTCTACCCCAGCTGTCTGCTATGAAAATGCTGACAGCAAGCTTGCACACTAAGGAGAGCCCCTTTTTGGCACCAGGGACAGGTTTCGTGGAAGACAAAAATTTTACCATGGACCAAGGCTGGGGGTGGGGTGGGGTGGGGTGGGGAGAGATGGTCTGGGGATGATTCAAGTGCCATTACATTTATTGTGCACTTTGTTTTTATTATTATTACATCAGCTCCACCTCAGACCATCTGGCATTATACCCTACAGGTTAGGGATCCCTGGATTAGAGATTCCTCCCTGGAAGGAGAAAAGGCCTATACATAATCACAGACGCAGTCAAGTCCCCAAAGAAACGGTGGGTCCCTATCTATCACTCTACCACAAAGCCTTCCCTGCAGACACAGACACACACACACACCCCCACACACAACTCTACCGTTTAGTCAGCTTTTTAGTACCTCGTACTTACAAACTAAAATCATCAGACACCCAAGGAAAGATCCTACTCTAACAGAAAACACCAATAACAGGTTGAAGAAGGAACTCTGAGGAATCAGAGTTAATAGGAGGCACATTCCCTGGTGGCTCAGATGGTAAAGCATTTGCCTGCAACACGGGAGACCCAGGTTCGATCCCTGGGTTGGGAAGATCTCCTGGAGAAGGAAATGACAACCCAGTCCAGTACTCTTGCCTGGAGAATCCCACGGACAGAGGAGCCTGGTAGGCTACAGTTCATGGGGTCACAAAGAGTTGGACATGACTGAGCGGCTTCACTTTCACCCTCCAGAAAGATAAGAGCTACTGTTTCCATTGCACATGGTGTTCCGTGACAAGGGGCATTCAGGGTCTGTGATGTGGGCAGCTAACCAGACTGACCACAGGATGGGACGACCAGAGGCCACACCAGTTAGGAGCCATTGTAATCACTGGCTCTTACACTAACCTGCCATCTATTAAGCCACAGTGACATTGAGTTCTATGCCACTGAAATGGAAAACTTCTAAATGAAGTGGCCAAATTCATCAACAGAGATCAAAACCGAAAAACACATTTCCCTAACATCTGACACTTACTCAGGGGAAACGACTGCCCAGCACCTTCCTACCCACAGCTTTTTGTTTACAATGACATATTCAACATTCCCAAGTCCGCTTGCTATGCAGGAAACACAGAAGATGGGGTACAATCCCTGGGTTGGGAAGATCCCTTGGAGAAAGGAATGGCAACCCACTCCAGTATTCTTTCCTGGAGAAACCCATGGACAAAGGAGCCTAGCAGGCTACAGTCCAAAGGGTTGCCAAGAGTCAGACATGACTA
Organism: Aepyceros melampus; assembly: GCA_006408695.1. NCBI lineage: Eukaryota > Metazoa > Chordata > Mammalia > Artiodactyla > Bovidae > Aepyceros > Aepyceros melampus. Next base: position 384,506 of record SJXQ01001894.1, on the reverse strand, counting down.
AGTGGACCCCCGCCCGACATACACACAAGCATAAACTACCTGCTGCTGCTGCTGCTAAGTCGCTTCAGTCGTGTCCGACTCTGTGCAACCCCAGAGACGGCAGCCCACCAGGCTCCCTCGTCCCTGGGATTCTCCAGGCAAGAACACTGGAGTGAGTTGCCATTTCCTTCTCCAATGCATGAAAGTGAAAAGTGAAAGTGAAGTTGCTCAGTCGTGTCTGACTATTATGGACTGCAGCCTACCAGGCTCCTCCGCCCATGGGATTTCCAGGCAAGAGTACTGGAGTGGGGTGCTATTGCCTTCTCTAATAAACTACCTAAATAGTAAAATAACTTCACCTCTTCAAGTAAAACAAGCACCATCAAGTTAATCCCCCCAAATTAACCAGAATCTAATACTATAATAACAATTACCCACAAAGCACAGTTTGCCGGCTTCTGTTTAAGACAAGAGGCTCTGAAAAACAAGACTGTCAGGTATTAGTTTAAAAATGGGCTCATCCAGAAGCTAGTGTGCTTCCCTGCTGCAGCGGCCTTCCCTCCCTATCACTCCTGGGCACCCAAGACACTGGTGTAAAGCACTTTTCAAGCTTAACTGGGCATAAGGATACCACGGGGGGCTCCTCAAGAGGCAGCTTCTGACGAGGTTACCAGGTACAGTGGAAATCACAGGCCATACCTTGGTATCAAGTATGCAGAGCACAGACCACAGTGGGCGGCACCTCTGAGGAAGACCACGCTTCTGTCAGGGTCTGAGCAGGGTCTACAGCCGTGAGTGGAGCACCAGTCTGCCCAGTTTACAAGGCTTACTATGAACAGGGCTTGTTCTCGATCATAAGCTACACCCAGGTCATAACAGCTCTGGATCTCTTCTCATCTTGACTCCTTGCCGTCCCCTGGCCCCCATCCTCTGCTCTGTGATACAGGGGAAAGGGGGCTTTCTAACGTAGAGACAAAGGGCTCTTAGGATGAAGAGAAGCAGGAAATGTGCCCCAAAGTGGTCACACAGGCACCCAGTAGGCAGCCTGCACTTGAGAGCTCCTGCTAGCTCCTTACACTGTCCAGGGGCTTGTGTCAGTGGCAGGGTGGGGGCGGGGGGAATCTCCTTTAGTCATCTCTGTCCACAACCTGGAACGCAGCCTTTTCCCCATCCCTCTCCTGCCTCTTTGTAAATCTCCAAGTACACTTTTCCCAGTGGCCAGTTTTCCTACTCCTTTTGACATTTTAATCACACAGCTATTTTGCTGCTTAGAAACAACCATATAAGGAATATATTTTAAAAAGGAATGGCAGAAATAAACCAAATTGGGCTTTATCTCCAGGAAGCAAAAGAGAGAAGGGTAGCGGTTACTTTTCATTTCTGACTGGTTCAGTTGAAAATAATTATATATATATTTGAAAGTAATATTTGGGACACAGAACACCTGAGGGTACTCACTGCATTTAAGGTAGATCTTACATTTTTTCACAACATCTGGACACTATGAAAAGTGACTCTCCTGTGTGATCTATCATTTTAGTTTTCTTTTGTTTTGTTTTTTCAGCATCGTGAACTTTCACAGTAAAGGTTCCTGTCAATTTTATCTGATCTGGGTTTTCATCTCACATTGGGAAATGTCCACAACAAGAAGAGAAAAATAAAAAGGATGAGGAAGAGGATTTCTTTGGCAGGGCAGAGACAGTTGGGGTGAGGGGGGCTTTTATCACCAAAGCAAATGTCATAAATCAAGTCAGTAAAAAACGGTAAACTCTGAAATTACAGTCTTGGATTTTTAAAGAGCACAATACCTATACGGAGCTTCCCAAGTCTGGCCCCTCTCTCTCCTGTACCCCCACAAAAAAGCATTATGCGGGGAGGAAGAGAAATGCACTTCGGGACTGAGAAAGGGGAAGACTCGGCCCAAGTGACAGGATGGAGGGAAGCTGGCTTTACCTCCATCTGCTTTGCACGGTATTGAGGCTGGGCAGGTGAACTGGCAGGACTGCCTATAGGGGCTGAGAGTCTCTTGGGAGGATTTCCTTTAAGGAAAGAGCTGGCTGATCAAATGACTGGGTCAGAAAGCCTCGGCCCCAGGGGAGAGCAATTTCAAGCACAGTGTGCTGTTCTATCATCAGATTTCTCCTATGAGAAGCAGGGTAGAGGCTATAAAGAAAACCCTGAACTGCTACCTGAGCGGACGCCACTCCAGGGAATGCCACCTGGGTACCAGGGGTTAATGTGGGGCAGGGCTCCAGGAGAGAAGAGCCAGCTAGCCCAGCATCCGGAACTTTCCTGGCCAGGAGCACATGCCGTGCCCCTGGGGAACGTCCTAAAACTTTCAGAGACACTTTAACAAGGGCCTGGGGCCTTGTGTAAGGAGAGGTGGGCAACAAGTCAGTGAAATGAGTTATTACTGCTGTAACCTCATCGTGCCCAAAGACAGGTGAGGTCTGTGGAAATTCAGACTGTTCATTCTAAGGAAGAAGAAACAGAAGGCAAGAGGGAAAAAAAAATGGGTAATCTGCTGATGGTGAATAAAATACAACAGTTACCTGACACTCTCTCAGAAAGCCTTCGTTCTCTTTCGAATAACTTGTTTTCGTAAGAATGGCATGACCTAGGGACTGAACAATAACAATATGAAGATGGGGAGACAGCCTCACTCATCCATGCAGTGCACAGGGGCTACGCAATGTAAACGTGCACTGCCGCTAGGGCCCTTCAACCTAACAGGAAAACAATCTATCAAAGTGGAGCCATCCGCCTTTCAATAAAGGATTCTTGAAACAAATGTTGGCAAAGATTCGCAAGGCTCAGCTTGCAGGGCGCATGTTTATAGCATCATGAATACAATACATTCCCAGTTTGACAAAGCACCCAGAGCCCTGTTCCCACTTTCTCCCAATTCACTTTGTCTGCCATACTGTTCCTGTAATATGTCTGACTTTCACGTATTACAGCGTGAAAGTGAAGAGTGAAAGTCTTAATTGCTCAGTCATGTCAGACTCTTGGAGACCCTATGAACTGTACTCCACCAGGCTCCTCAGTCCATGGAACTCTCCAGGCAAGAATACTGCAGTGGGTTGCCATTCTCTTCTCCAGGGGATCTTCCCATCCCAGGGTTCAAACTCAGGTCTCTTGCACTGCAGGCAGATTCTTTACCATCTGAGCCACCAGGGAAGCCCTGGTGTATTACAGCATGGAAATGCATTGATTCACCTATTTACTCAACAAGTATCTGCTGCACAACCAGTGTGCCAGGCACAAGGAGACAATAAGATGTGACAGGACTGCCCCGAAGCCCTCGGTTGAGGGGACAAGAGTCTTTATCACATCATCTGAATTTTATTTCAAAACACTTCAACATAGAACAGTGCAATATAAATGTGTGTCTGTTGGCTTTAATCTCCTGCCTGAGGGCAATTAGTTGTCTTAATCTATAATACAGACTCCTGGAGTAGTTAACTAGCTTCTAATCAAAGGCCACACACACAACAGCTAAGGCCACCACAAGTCCCAGTCGGTCAGCTAGCTGTCCTTATCAGCAACCGGCACAATGGAAATTAGCACACTGAAGGTCAGAAATGGACTTTCACACAGCTTAAATCATTGGCTTCACTAATTGGTACCATGGTTGTTGGAAGTCACTCTTAGTGGTGAATTCATGGTATTTGAAGTATGAGGACTGATAAGAACTATCACAGAAGCACTCTGGCCCATGTGTGACCCAGGCAGGTACACAGATGTGCACTGGCTTGACTGGTAAGTGGTTGGAGGTCCAGCTGCTGATTCTAGGAAATTATTTGGCCCCTGAGTCAGAATGTCATGATAAGAAATTCTGTCTGTGGGAGGCAGAACTCCAAAGATCCCTGGGCCTTAATGATTGAATCAAACACAATTCAGGTATTGCTGTGAAGGGGTTCTGCAGGTGGGATTAAGAATTAAGGTTACTAACAAGGACAAGGAGGGACTAGCAGAGGGACTAGCAGAGGGAACTCCGTTCAGTGTTATGTGGCAGTCTGGTTAGGAGGTGAGTTTGGGGGAGAATGGATACATGTGTATGTATGGCTGAATCCCTTTGCTATCAGCCTGAAACTGTCACAACATTGTTAGGCTGAGTCTCTTTGCTATCCGCCTGAAACTGTCACAACATTGTTAATCAGCTATGCTGTGCTCACTTGCTCAGTCGTGTCTGACTCTTTGCAGCCCCATGGACTGTAGCCTGCCAGGCTCCTTATATTCCAATACAAAATAAAATGTTGTTTTTTGTTTTTAAATAAAGAATTAAAGTTACTAACCAGCTGACCTTAAACTAGAGAGATCATTCTGGATTGCTGGATGGGCCCCATGTAATCACATGAACCCTTAAAAGTAGAAAAGGAAGACTGAACTCAGTCTTCATCTCAAGACCACATGTGATGTTTCCAGGGGGGCAGGGGGGATGTCAGAAACTTTTTACAAGGGTTTGAGAAGGGAAGAGAGAAGGGTAGCAAGTCAGCGCAATCTGAGTTAGAGGATGAGGGGAGATAGGGCCGAAGCGGTGGAGATGGTCAGAGAGACTGAGAGCATGAGAAGGATTCAACTCTTCTGGATAGGGCATGAGGTTGGTTTTGAAGATGCAGGGAGGGGGCCATGAACAAAGGGATGTAGCCAGCCTCGAGATATTTAGATGGACCCCCAGCCAAGAGCCAGCAAGCAAAGGAGGACCTCAGTGTCACAGCCACATGGCACTGAACTCAGCCAACCTGAATGAGTTCGGGAATACTTCATCTTCTGAGGCCCAGAAAGGAACGCAGGCCCACCAGCATCTTCCACTGCGTCTTGTGAAACCCAGACCAGAGATACAACCGCTCCAGGTGGTGCCTGGACTTCTAACCTACAGAACTGTGAGATAATTTGTTTTAAGCTTCTGTGTTTGTAGTCATTTCTAAAGGCAATAGTAGAAAACTAACATATTAGTATAAAACATAAAACATCCATAAAATGCTGCCAACTTGCTACAGGTAAACACTGAATGCAGAGTGCCACCAGAACACTACCCCTCCCCCAAAAGGACAGAGCTGGAACTTTATCAGGCGTATGAAACAGACTATATGACTGCACTGTGCCAGCCTGCTAATAACCTATAAACGGGCAGAATGCCACCTGGGCCTTGATTTCATTCATACCCGAGTGAGTTAATAATGAGGAAATCTGTCGCCCTCATCTTTACTTTGGCTACCTGATACAAAGAGCCAACTCATTGGAAAAGACCCTGATGCTGGGAAAGATTGAAGGCAGGAAGAGAAGGGGGCAACAGAGGAATTAGATGGTTGGGTGGCATCATCAACTCAAGAGACACGAGTTTGAGCAAACTCCAGGATATAGGGCAGAACAGGGAAGCCTGGCAGGTTGCAGTCCACAGGGTCACAAAGAGTCTGACACGACTTAGCGACCGAACACCACCACCACCTCCTATAACTACCGGTTGCAATTATAACTTACCATAAAGAATCTAAACCTGAATGCTGATAAGACTCATTAACCAAACCGTCCCAAATAAATGATTAACCACAAATCTTGGTTTTAAGGTGTCCCGGGAGAAAGATCTGAGTCTTTCCTGGAGTCACAATTTCAACTTCTCTAAGGAACTAGGAAATTTCATGACATTGTATAGGAGGCAGTGATCAAGACCACGCCCAAGAAAAAGAAATACAAAAAGGCAAAATGGTTGTCTGAGGAGGCCTTGTAAATAGCTATGAAAAGAAGAGAAGTGAAAAAGGCAAAGGAGAAAAGGGAAGATACACCCATTTCAATGCAGAGTTCCGAAGAATAGCAAGGAGAGATAAGAAAGCCTTCCTCAGTAATCAATGCAAAGACATAGAGGAAAACCATAGAATGGTAAAGACTAGAGATCTCTTCAAGAAAATGAGAGATACCAAGGGAACATTTCATGCAAAGATGGGCTCAATAAAGGACAGAAATGGTATGGACCTAACAGAAGCACAAGATATCGAGAAGAGGTGGCAAGAATAACAGAAGAACTGCACAAAAAAGATCTTTACGACCCAGACAATCATGATGGTGTGATCACTAATCTAGAGCCAGACATCCTGGAATGTGAAGTCAAGTGGGCCTTAGGAAGCATCACTATGAACAAAGCTAGTGGAGGTGATGGAATTCTGGTTGAGCTATTTCAAATCCTAAAAGATGATGCTGTGAAAGTGCTGCACTCAATATGCCAGCCAATTTGGAAAACTCAGCAGTGGCCACAGAACTGGAAATGGTCAGTTTTCATTTTGATCCCAAAGAATGGCAATGCCAAAGAATGTTCAAACAACCACACAATTGCACTCATCTTATACGTTAGCAATGTGATACTCAAAATACTCCAAGCCAGGCTTCAACAGTACGTGAACCGTGAACTTCCAGATGTTCAAGCTGGATTTAGAAAAGGCAGAGGAACCAGAGATCAAATTGCCAACAGCAGCTGGATCATCACAAAAGCAAGAGAGCTCCAGAAAAACATCTACTTCTGCTTTATTGACTATGCCAAAGTCTTTGACTGTGTGGATCACAATAAATGGTGGAAAATTCTGAAAGAGGTGGGAATACCAGACCACCTGACCTGTTTCCTGAAAAATCTGTATGCAGGTCAGGAAGCAACAGTTAGAACTGGACATGGAACAATAGACTGGTTCCAAATCAAAAAAGGAGTTATGCCAAGGATGTATATTGTCACCCTTTTATTTAACTTATATGCAGAGTACATCATGAGAATTGCTGGACTGGATAAAACACAAGCTTGAATCAATTTTGCCAGCAAAAATATCAATACCCTCAGATACGCAGATGACACCACACTTATGGCAGAAAGCAAAGAACTAAAGAACCTCTTGATGAAAGTGAGAGGCGAGTGAAAAAGCTGACTTAAAACTCAATGTTCAGAAAACTAAGATCATGGCATCTAGTCCCATCACTTCATGGGAAATAGCTGGGGAAACAGTGAGAGACTTTATTTTGGGGGGCTTCAAAATCACCGCAGATGGTGATTGCACCATGAAATTAAAAGACGCTTGCTCCTTGGAAGAAAAGTTACGACCAACCTAGACAGCATATTAAAAAGCAGAGACATTACTTTGCCGACAAAGATCTGCCTAGTCAAAGCTTTGGTTTTTCCAGTAGTCATGTATGGATATAAGAGTTGGACTATAAAGAAAGCTGAGTGCCGAAGAGTCGATGCTTTTAACTATGGTGTTGGAGAAGACTCTTGAGAGTCCCCTGGACTCCAAGGAGATCCAACCAGTCCATCCTAAAGGAAATCAGTCCTGAACATTCATTGGAAGGACTGATGCTGAAGTTGAAACTTCAACTGATGCAAAGAACTGACATATTTGAGAAAACCCTGATGCTGGGAAAGATTGAAGGTGGGAGCAGAAGGGGATGACAGAGGATGACTTGGTTAGATGGCATCACTGACTCAATGGACACAAGTTTGAGTAAACTCCGGGAGTTGGTGATGGACAGGGAGGCCTGGCGTGCTGCAGTCCATGGGGTCGCAAAGAGTGGGACATGACTGAGCGACAGAAATGAACTGAGGAACTAGGAGAGGAGCCCATAAGATGAAGGGGTTCTCCTCATATTCACATTAGCAGGAGACGAGCCCTGGGATGCATGATAGTATTAAGACTCCAGAAACAGGGAGGCAGGGTCCCCATGAATTTTCTTTCCCTCAGGGTTCCTGACTGCTTCCCACTCTGAAGCAGTCGTGTTCAAAGTGTGGTCCCTGGACCAGCAGCGACAGCATCACGTAGGATCTTGTTAGAAATGCAGACTCTCAGCCCGACCTCAGGTGATCTGATTCTGATGCTTTTGTTTGAAAATCAAGTTATACAAGAATTTGGGTTAATTATACAATAACTTATCCTTGCCTTGAGGCAGCTTCCAATCAAAGAAGAAGATTAGGCAAAAAGAGCTGCCCTGGATAAGAAATTTTCTGAGTTTAGTTAGACTAGGTTAAAAGATTATCCTTGGATGTTAGTTACAACCTCACTAGCTTATACTGAAACCATTAAGAGACAGTGAGCTACCAGCACACACCTAGTTGCTGGTGTTATTTAGTTGCTAAGTCATGTCCAAATTGTTTCCTGCCAGGTTCCTTCCATCCATGGGATTTCCCGGGCAAGAATACTAGAGTGGGTTGCCATTTCCTTCTCTCTGGGATATTCCCAGCCCAGAGGTTGAACCTCCATCTCCGGCATTGGCAGGCAGGTTCTTTACCACTAAGCAACCAGGGACACACCTGGTAGAATGGCTAAATTTTTTTTTTTAATTTGATGATTAAGACCTGCTCATGAGGCTGCAGATCAACAGGAACCCTCCTACACTGCTGGTGGGATGCAAAATGGTACAACCACTTTGGAAAACAGCTGGTATTTTCATATAAAATTAAACGTAATACACTTAACAAGTCATGAAGCAATTCCACAACTAGGTACCAACTCAAGATAAATGAAAACATATATTTACTCAAAAACCTGTATGCACATATTTATACCAATTTTACTCATAAACAACAAAAAAAATCCCTGAAAGCTATTCAAATGTCCTTCAGTTGATAAATGGATAAACTGTGGTATATCCATGCAGTAAATTAATACTCAGCAATTATTAATTAACTGGATAACTTTGCAAAATGGTACAACCACTTTGGAAAACAGCTGGTATTTTCATATAAAATTAAACGTAATACACTTAACAAGTCATGAAGCAATTCCACAACTAGGTACCAACTCAAGATAAATGAAAACATATATTTACTCAAAAACCTGTATGCACATATTTATACCAATTTTACTCATAAACAACAAAAAAAATCCCTGAAAGCTATTCAAATGTCCTTCAGTTGATAAATGGATAAACTGTGGTATATCCATGCAGTAAATTAATACTCAGCAATTATTAATTAACTGGATAACTAAGTAGTATTAATACCAATAAAAAGTAAAGAGGTAAGACACAAAATTGTAAATCAACTACACTTTAAAAATAAACTGAAAAAAGAGGCTTGATACCCACACTACAACATGGATGAATTTCAAAAGTATGACGCTTAGTGAAAGAAGTCAGATTCAAAAGCCTGGATAAATGCATGCTTCTATTGATACGACATTCTGTAAAAGACAAACTATAGGTTTGGAGACCATCAGTGGTTCTCAGGCAGGAGGGGTTACTACAAAGGGGCAGAATGAGGGAGTATTTGGGGATGAGGGAACTGTTCTGTGCTTGATACTGGTGGTGCTTTCACAACTCTACGTATTTGTCAAAGCTCATAGAGCAAAAATAATTTTATTCTACGTAAATTTAAAAATAAGCAAAAAAAAAGAATAGAGGGGGCCTGACTGAGGGTGTCATTCTGTGTAGGGGAGTGACTAAAACTGCTTGAAATCTCCACTCTGGGTGAACAGTTCTGACTCACTGAGAGAGAAAATTAGCCAGAGGCCAACCCTAGCAACTGTCATCCCCTCCCACCTTCGTAAGAGAGACCTGATTGTTAACTGGTCACTGTTCTAAAAAGTACCCAATTACCTGTAAAAAAAAAAAAAAAAAAGAAGAAGAGATCACAGGAAATTGCTTCAGCAGGGTGCTGGGGGCTGTTTAGACTCTCCAGACTATCTGATTACATAAGTGTGTACTCGTGATTGACTTCCTCTCATCTGGACTATTTTCCAGCTCTGCAAATTACAAAAAAACTGAGAGCAATGCAAATGAATTTTGTCTTGCAGAGATTATAAATCTCTTTAATCCAGATTCTCATTTAAACTAGTCTTAACGTCTTGCTTGTCCCTGTCTTAATAAATGAGCTAAATAAAACTGTTGACCTAGGATCTTTTGATACCTGCATATCGTATTTTTGCATTTTTGAAAATTATACTTGAGCAGCACAGCATATTCAGAGAAGGCAATGGCAACCCACTCCAGTACTCTTCCCTGGAAAATCCCATGGGCAGAGGAGCCTGGTAGGCTACAGTCCATGGGGTCACGAAGAGTTGGACACGACTGAGCAACTTCACTTTTACTTTTCACTTTCATGCATTGGAGAAGGAAATGGCAACCCACTCCAGTGTTCTTGCCTGGAGAATCTCAGGGATGGCGGAGCCTGGTGGGCTGCTGTCTATGGGGTCACACAGAGTCAGACACAACTGGAGTGACTTAGCAGCAGCAGCAGCACAGCATATTAAATGAATAAAAGGCTACATTTTCTAGCCTCCTTGGCAGCCACTGAGAGGAAAGCAAGTGTTGGGTGGGGTTTCAAAGAAGACTGTTTAATGGGAGCTGACCCAGCTGGGAAAAGCCCCCTTTTTGCTCTTCTCTTTCCACCTCTTGGCAGAAAGGCTGACATGTCTGCTAGTACTCAGCAACCTTACTGGACTTTGAGGTGACCTTGTGATAAGACGCTTCCCTAGTGGTTCAGAGGGTAAAGCGTCTGCCTGCAATGCAGGAGACCTGGGTTCGATTCCTGGGTCGGGAAGATCCCCTGGAGAAGGAAATGGCAACCCACTCCAGTACCCTTGCCTAGAAAATCCCATGGACAGAGAAGCCTGGTAGGCTACAGTCCATGGGGTCATAAACAACTGGACACGACTGAGCGACTTCACTCACTCTGTGATAAGAGGGCGTTAAGAGCCCCCAAAGCTGGGTCCAAGCCCCAACTGCTACAACCTGTACAGTTACTTCATTTGGAAAAATGCTGCGTGTGGCTATGGTTAATGACTCTGAGATGAAGGCATTGTTTTTTTATTATCCCATGTGGGGCAGGCCCCAAATGCATTCACAAGTATCTTTACAAAAGAAAGGTGAAGGGAGAATCAGACCATCATACAGAGAAGGCCACCTGAGACGGAGACGGGGACAGAATGGAATGATACAGCCACAATCCAGGAACACTGAGATTATCAGAAGCTAAAAGAGGCAAGGACAAGATTCTCCCCAGAGCCTCCACGGGGGTTGCAATTCTGCTGATACCTTGATTTCTGACTTTCAGCCTCCAGAAGTGTGGATAATCAGCTGCTGTTGTCCTAGGCCACCAGGCTGGTGGTAACCTGTTACAGCGGCCACACCAAGCTGGGCGACTGGTACCCTGAAGACAACTTGAACTCACCAAGGCCCAGGGCCACATCCTTCTGGACCGTTAACTAACGAAGAGAAATGCACTTATATCTATTTAAAATACACTTTTATCTATTTATCTATCTGTTTAAGCTATTAGGTATTTGATTTTTTTTTTCTTGAAGTCAAACTTAATCCTAATATATGGTGACATACTGGGATCATGAGTTCATGGCCTTGCAATTCTGCTGATACCTTGATTTCTGACTTTCAGCCTCCAGAAGTGTGGATAATCAGCTGCTGTTGTCCTAGGCCTCCAGGCTGGTGGTAACCTGTTACAGCGGCCACACCAAGCTGGGCGACTGGTACCCTGAAGACAACTTGAACTCACCAAGGCCCAGGGCCACATCCTTCTGGACCGTTAACTAACGAAGAGAAATGCACTTATATCTATTTAAAATACACTTTTATCTATTTATCTATCTGTTTAAGCTATTAGGTATTTGATTTTTTTTTTCTTGAAGTCAAACTTAATCCTAATATATGGTGACATACTGGGATCATGAGTTCATGGCCCCAGCCTCATCTTGCCCCAGTTGATCCATTATATTGGTTGCCTGCAATCTGAGTAAGGTTGAGAATGAAATAAAGACTTGAAAAATGCCAAACTCAACTGCGCTTGAGTATCACAACTGCGTTACTGTTAAGTTTGTACCACTGAGCATAATCAGGACATATGCCTAGTTGAAAATTTTTTATTTTTAAAAAATGTGGCACATCAGAGTATCTGACTGTGATTCCTATTTGAAATAGGTAGTTTTCAGTTGTAAGCCAAATTTACTTTTTAATATATCTTTTATTTTTATTACTTTTTAAATTGGAGTACAACTGATTTATAACACCATGCTTGTTTCAGGTGCATAGCATAGTAATTCAGTTTTTTTTTTGTCAACTGTATTCCATTTTAGGTATTATGTCCATCTCTTTTGTGACCCCATGGGCTGTCCATGGGATTTTCCAGGCAAAAATATTGCAGTGGGTTGCCATTTCCTTCTCCAGAGGATCTTCCCAACCCAGGGATCGAACCCATGTCTTCTGCACCACAGGCAGTCTTTACTGTCTGAGCCACCAGGGATAGAATATAGTTCCTGTGCATACATTAAATCTTTGTTGCTAATCTATTTTTATGTATAGTAGTTTGTGTCCCATAATTTGATTTATCCCTACTTTATCCCTCTTCCTCACTCCTTTCCCATGCAGCAACCATAAGTTTGTTTTCTATGTCTGTGAGTCTGTGTCTTGTATATAGATACATTTGTGTCATTTAGATTCCACATGTAAGAGATATCACACAGTATTTATCTTCCTCTGACATTTCACTAAGCATAATATTCTCTAGATCCATCCACATTTCTGCAAATGGTCATATTTCATTCTTTTTTCTGACTGAGTAATAGTCTTGTGTGTGTGTGTGTGTGTGTGTATCTTAAGCCAGTCATCTCTTGGTAGGTAACTGGGTTGTTTCCATGCTTGGCTATTGTAAATAGTGCTGCTGTGAACATCAGGGCGCATGCACCTTTTCAAATGGAAGTTTTTGCTTCTTCCAGGTATATATGCCCAGGAGTGGAATTACTGGATATATGGTAGTTCTATTTTTAGTTTTGTAAGGAACTTTCATTGGAGAAGGCAATGGCACCCCACTCCAGTACTCTTGCCTGGAAAATCTCATGGGCGGAGGAGCCTGGTGGACTGCAGTCCATAGGGTCTCGAAGAGTTGGACACGACTGAGCGACTTCACTTTCACTTTTCACTTTCATGCACTGGAGAAGGAAATGGCAACCCACTCCAGTGTTCTTGTCTGGAGAATCCCAGGGACAGGGGAGCCCAGTGGGCTGCCGTCTATGGGGTCGCATTGAGTCGGACATGACTGAAGCGACTTAGCAGCAAGGAACTTTCATACTGCTTTCTATAATGTCTGCACCAATTTACATTCCCACCAACAAAGTATGAAGGCTCCCTTTTCTCCACACCCTCTCCAGCATTTATTTGCAGAGCTTTTGATAATAGCCATTCTGACAGGTGACAATACCACATTGTGATTTTGATTTGCATTTCTCTAATAATTAGTGACGTTGAGCATCTTTTCATGTGCCTGTTGGCTGTATATCTTCTTTGGGAAAATATCTTTTCAGGTCTTCTTCCCATTTTTTACTGGGTTGATTTTTTTGATATTGAGTTATATAAGCTGTTTTATATGTATGGTTTTAAATTAGACTATAAACGTAAGATTTATAAGTTGAATTTAAAGGCTATGAAAAGCCATGTTTAAAATTATTAACTACAGTATATTGAACAGTAATTTGAAACTTTCATCATCTGTACAGAAAGTGCTGTTCTCAGACATCAAAAGGCTCCTTTTAACAATGGACTCTCCAGTGTATAAAGTCAGTCTCTCACTTTCAAAATGTTCACTGGAAGGAATTCAAGATGGAAGGAAGGAAAGAGGGAGACAGAGAGAAAGAGAAAAAAGAATTCCCTTAACTCTAAGTCCACCACAAGCCACCCACAGCCCCCAGCTGGCCAGCAAAGCTAGCTATCATTCATTTCTGATTCCCCAGCTGTATTCTAGAACCTTCCATGTGCCACCACAGTGCTCACTGCATCGTTGTTGCACCTGTCAGGATCTGCAGGGAACTCTTCCACATTCCTGACATCTGTACAGAGGAGACACTCTGCTCTGAGCCCCTATATCCGAGGTCAGGAGCAGCCTGCCATCTTGCTGTGCATGGTCAGAGGCTGGTATGCCAGGCCACACACGAGTGGCCTCTAACAGTCCCAGAGAGGCAGGACAGGCAAGGTTTCTGAGCTTGAGGCAAGTGTCCTTCTCTGACCTCCGTGCTGAGGAGCTCACACGTGAATGCACGTGGTTCCCATTATCTGAAATACCTCTTGAAAACATCAGGAACCTAAGAGGGCAGCAGCCAAGTGATATTTGGAGGCTCAGCTATTATCTCTTTCAAGTTTGCCCAGGACAAGCTGCACTCACAGATGACATAGGTAACCCATGACATCACTGCCAAGGAGCCAGATGAAGAGCCACAGGCAGAGTTCCTTCTCTCCCGACACAGCTGCCAGCCCCGTAATGGCAGAGACAGTCACAGCCCTCTCAGCTCCACATTCATCTTCCTACTAGGCAGTGTCTTGGGTTCAGGACACGGCAGAGGGAAGGGCTTCCACATTTAGTTGGTTACATCCAATTCTTTATGTATTTCCCTTGTCCATCAGCAATGACAATTTCACCTCACTCTCAAAACCTGTTTAACATTAAATGTGGAATTCTTATGACACACTGATTATATAAAATAAAAAGAGTGACTGTTTGATTTTCTTTAGAACTAACTCTAACAGGCTGTCTCACTAATCTCCAGCTTAGCACTTGCTAACCATTACCCAAGTCAACCACAGGCCATACTAAATTATCCCACTAACCCTTCCCACCCCTATTCCAAAGACAACTCCTGTGGATGTGAACATTCCAGGAGGCAGAGAGCTGCTAGTCCCACCTACATTCCCACGCAACATGGGGTACACTCTCAAGAGTCCCTGGGCAACCTTCCACATAGCCTCAAAATTCTTAAAACATTTGGCCAAAGAAGAATGCAACAAGTCCCAAACCTGCCTCAATCAAAGATAAAAGCTCCAGAAGTTCAGAGTTTCAAACTGTTGCACATTTATACCTCAACATGCAATATGCACATTAATTAATATAAATTAATCTTTATTAATTTTGAATAATCGAGGGGGAGCTTACTTTAAGATACAAATTAAAAGTTAACAGTATGCCCCAAAATAATAATAGTTACTAGAAATTTTAACTTTTAAGTGTTCACTTTTTATGTAAACCCAATCATGTACAAAGGCAAAGTCAGAAAGCAGCCTCTTTTTAAAAGAACTTAAAATATTTTATTCCTAAAGTACTTTGTGTATGTGTGTGCCTGCGCATACTCAAGTCATGTCCGACTCTGTGTGACCCCGGGGACTATAGCCCTCCAGGCTCCTCTGCCCATGGGATTTCCCAGGCAAGAATACTGGAATGGGTTGCCAATTCCTACTCCAGGGGATCTTCCCAACCCAGGGATCAAACCTGCGCTTCCTGACTCCTGCACTGGCAGGCAAATTCTTTACCACTAGCGCAACCTGGGAAACCCATAAAGTACTTTAGCTACTGCTGTTGCTACTGCTGCTAAGTTGCTTCAGTCATGTCCGACTCTGTGCGACCCCATAGACGGCAGCCCAACAGGCTCCCCCGTCCCTGGGATTCTCCAGGCAAGAACACTGGAGTGGGTTGCCATTTCCCTCTCCAATGCATGAAAGTCAAAAGTGAAAGTGAAGTCATTCAGTCGTGTCCGACTCTTCACGACCCCATGGACTGCAGTCCACCAGGCTCCTCCGCCCATGGGATTCTCCAGGCAAGAGTACTGGAGTGGGGTGCCATTGCCTTCTCCGACTTTAGCTACTAGGTATCATGAAATAAACACAGAATTCTCCCGTTGTTTCTAGAACACAGGAATCCTTCTGCATTTACCACACGGTGGCGCTACTTCAATGCTAATTTCAGACAAAATCCAGAAGGGAGTTTCTTTTCACCAGCAAGAAAATAATGCTTGCACCCCTTAGGAGTTAGGAGCTTGAAGTCTGAAAAAAGTCTTTAAGGTTTCAGGTAACATACATATGGTTAACAGTCTATATGGAGAAATTAAAACCACTCTGCCCCCATTTTAGGCTGGACCTAACAGCATTCTGACACTTTCGCTTGGCAAAGACGGATCAGTCTAACAGCCAACAAGGCAACACGTGTGGCGGAAGGTCTGAGTGCCTGAGTAAGGTGCCTCACAGCGCCACACTGAATGTCACCTACCCATGAATCTATCCTGACGTAAATGAGAACGTGAGGAAGAGGACAAGAGCCGCCCAGGCAGAAAAACTCCAAATAATTTATGTTAGTATTCCACTCACAAAGAGGGCAGCCTAACTCCCCGCCCTTCGTGGAAGGCTCACACAGCAACTTCCTTCCAGAGGGTAGAGGATGGGGAAGGGTGTAAGAAAGGTAATCTGACTGTGGAGAAACCTGGCCACCACTGCCTTGGCCAGGTGAGCAAAGTTAACGAAAACCCTGCTAAGTCATGTTGAAACGTCAACACCACATGATAAGAAGGGCACTTTACCTCCGTGGTCCTCCTCCCTTAAACCCCGTAACTTCAGTCTAATCATGAGAAGCATCAGACAAGTCCCAAAAGAAGGGCATCCTACGAAACAGGAACAGTAGGCTCAGAACTGCCACGGTCATCAAAACCAAGCAACGTCTGGGAAACTGTCAGAGCCCATGGAGCCTGAGGAGACATGGTAAGTGTCACACGGTATCCTTGGACAAGATCCTGGATATTCGCTATAAGCTAAGGAAATATGCAGTAGAGACTCCAGTTGATGATAACGTGTCAGGGACTTCCCTGGTGGTCCAGTGGCTAAGAATCCACCTGCCAAGCAGGGGACATGGGTCCAATCCTTGGTCTGGGAAGCTCCCACATGCTGCGGGGCAACTAAGCCCTCATGCTGCAATATTGAGCCCATGTGCCACAGCTACTGAAGCCCGGGCGCCTAGAGCCCATGTCTGCAACAAGAGAAGCCACAGCAACGAGAATCACATCACCATCAGAGCAGCCCCCACTCCGCGACTAGAGGAAGTCCAAGTGCAGCCAGGAAGACCAGCACAGCCCCAAAAAGCCCATTAATAATAAATATACAAGTATGAGAGGTGGATCAAATGGTAAAAAAAAAAACCTGCCTGCAATGCAGGAGGACCTGGGTTCGATCCCTAGGTCAGGAAATTCCCCTGCAGAAGGAAACGGCAACCCACACCAGGATTCTTGCCATGGATGGAGGAGCCTGGAGGGCTATAGTCCATGGGGTCTCTAAGAGTCAGACACGACTGAGTGACTGACACTTTCACGAGATCATTAGCTGTGACAATATATCATACTATTATAATATACTATGCTAATGATAAAAGAAAGTGGGCATGCGGTGGTATACAGGAAATCTGAATTAGCTTTACAACTTTTCTATAAATCAAAAATGATTCCAAAATAATTTTTATAAACTTTTTTTCCTAAGGCTCAAATGGTAACCAAGAGAAGCCTTCACACACAGGAGAATGCCTTCAGCTTCTGTAGTAAATAACTTAGGCTGTGTTCTCAACAATCCCTTGACATCCACCAAAGAGGAGAAGCGTAGTTACAGCCCGAAGGGTGTTCCCCCAAATTTCATATGGTGAATCCCAATGTACTCCAGCATGTGACTGTATTTGGAGATCGAACCTTTAGAGAGGTGATTAAGGTAAAATGAGGCCACTGAGGTAGCCCCTAATTCAATCTGAGTGCTGTCCTTGCAAGGGAAAACGTGGACAGAGACACCAGGGGTGCACACACAGGAAGGGCCACTCAAGGACACAGGGAGAAGCTGGCCATCTGGGAGCCAAGGACGGAAGCTGCAGGAGAAACCAAACCTGCCAGCACTTTGATCTCAGGCTTACAGCCTCCAGACCTATGAGAAAACTAATTTCTGTTGTTTAAGCCACCCACTCTGTGGTACTTTCCATGACAGCCTTAGTCACCTAATACAAAGGTGAAGCAGAAATGCACTACTTCCCCGAAGGTCAAGTGAAGGACATAAGTGAGCATACAGAGCTTAGGGCTTTTGTGCTAAGGGTACCTCTTGAGAGGGATCTAACATAGGCTGCTGGTTCTGGGCAGCAACTAAGTGAAGTGAAGATAACCCAGGCTTTGGACTCAGGCTGACTGAAGTGCAAGCTCCAGCTAGTCATTAAGGAGCTGTGCAACCTTCTGGCAAGTTATCCAACCCCTAGGGTCTTTCTATCAACTCTAAGTGGGATTGGTGCCTACACTTCAGGGTTAAAAATGTTTACCAAAGGTCGAGTACATGGTGAGTACTGAATAAATACTAAGTTTCCATTCTGCCCTTCCTTTCCTCTAAGGCAAAAGTCTGCTTGGCAAACTATGGTCTGGGAGTAAATCTGACCCATTGCATGCTTTTATAAATAAAATGTTGGAACATGGCTATGAATATTCATGAAAGGACTGTCTATGGCTGAGCTGTGCTACAGCAAGAGGTGAGTGGTTTCAATACAGACCGTATGGCCCTCAAAGCCTAAAATACTTGCTATCTGGCCTTCAGCAGAGCTTGTTGATTCCGCTCTGTCATCAATTACCCTATTTCCAAAACTGACAGACACTTGTCATTCCTTACCCTACCTGAACTTCCCAGCGTCTGCCACAGATGCCATGTCTTGAGATCCTTCTTCCTCCCTGGAGGCCAGCAGTCCGAACTCAGGCTCTGCACTCTCTGGTGCTCCTCACAAGTAAGCTGTTGCTGCTGCTGCTGCTGCTAAGTCGCTTCAGTCGTGTCCAACTCTGTGCGACCCCATAGACGGCAGCCCAACAGGCTCCCCCATCCTTGGGATTCTCCAGGCAAGAACACTGGAGTGGGTTGCCATTTCCTTCTCCAATGCATGAAAGTGAAAAGTGAAAGTGAAGTCGCTCAGTCATGTCCAACTCTTAGCAACCCCATGGACTGCAGCCTACCAGGCTCCTCCATCCATGGGATTTTCCAGGCAAGAGTACGGGAGTGGGGTGCCATTGCCTTCTCCCCTCACAAGCAAGACTATTCCCGAAACACACAAGCTTTGAGATATTCAAGTCACACCCCACTGGCCAGCCTGCTTCTGCATTCCACACTGCAGATAATTACACCAGCACCTATGCCTGTGGCCTCAACAGAAATCGCATGACTTGGAATCCCAGGACTGGGGTTGAAATTCCACCTGTCAGAGCCTTACCTACAATATGAGAATAATGACTCCCTTGGAGACCCCATAACAATTAAATATGGAGAAAATGTAAATAAAGCCATGAGTGCCACAAGAATTTTTTGCCTCTAGATCTATCTTAGCAACCCAAACAAGCTTCCCAATTGTGGTGAAAAGAATTCGTCACAGAACGTGCTGAAACGTGGATCCCCTGGCTCTCTGACTACAGGGCAGTTTGGGGCAGTACTCCAAGGGACAGTCCATTTACCTCATGGCTGGACAAATATTTCCTGTATGTGCCATGATATGAAAACGGCTCACAAGTGCTGGCCCTGGACCATTTTGTACTTTTTTTCCTTCTCTATAGATTCCTTTTCCTAAAATTTTCTCAAATGGACCTCCACCTCCCTATATCCTCCTCCTCTGTCACTCCCAAGGTTTCAGCCACTACATATCCTTTAAGTCATTAGTCTCCCAACCAGTCTCCTCTACACCAAGATGGCCTAACAAAATACTCACTATCCCAACCAAAAGCTATTATTTAATCCCTCTACTTTATATTTATTTACTTATTGGGTGCGCTGGGTCTTCGCTGCAGTGTGTGGGCTCTGAGCTGTGGTGTGTGGGCTTGCTCTAGCTGCAGCATGAGGGTTTAGTTGCCCCACGGCATGTGGGATCTCAGTTCCCCAACTAAGGATCAAATGAGCATCCCCTGCACCGGAAGGCAGATTCTTAACCACTGGACCACCTGGGAAGTCCCGATCCTTCTACTTTAAAAACGGTCAAATAGTGCATATTAATGCATGCGTATGGAATCTGGAAAGATGATACTGATGAACCTATTTGCAGGGCAGCAATGGAGACGTAGACATAGAGAAGAGACTTGTGGACATGGTGGGGAGGGAAGGAGGAGAGGAGCTGAGAGAGTGGCGTGGAAACCTATACATTACTATATGTAAAATAGATAGCCAGTGGGAATTTGCTGTGTGACACACGGAGCTCAACCCAGGGCCCTGCGACAACACAGAGGGGGTGGGACGGGAAGAAAAACGGAAATGAGGTTCAGGAGTGGGGTACATGTACATACCTATGGCTGCGTCACGCTGATATACGGCAGAAACCAACGCAATATTGTAAATTATCCTCCAGCCAGAAGAATCAAATCCTCCCTGTGCAGCTCCCCCGCCCCACTATCTCCATCCTTGTCTGGAATGCAACCTGCCCCTCTAAGGCACTGTGAGACCAGCCACTGAGTGTCAATCCAGACTTCATGCAAGGCTCTTCTTTCCCTAGGAGGTAGACTTCCCACAAACCCAACCCCCGACTGCCACATAACCCCTAACTCACATTTGAAGAGCACCCTACAATGTCATCCGTACTCAGAACCTTGCCAGCTCCTCCAAAGAGAGGAGGCTCTTAGGCTCCCCTGTGTGGTCACAGCACTTTGTAAACACCACACTGTCCTAGTTGTCATCCCTCTCACTCAACTGGAAGGCCCCCAAAGGTTATGGCCAAGTATGTACTTACACTTCTATCTACCTAGTCTCTAGCACAGAGCCCAACACGTAGCTCACACTCAGTAAATCTGTACAAAACTGACGTTCATGGAACCTCATGAAATCACTGAGTAAAGGAAAGATGGAAGTAACTCAGAGTGCCTCTGAGGCCATTTGGAAAAATTAAGGTTAACACCAAAAGAAGTGCCATCCACACCACAGAGTCTTCTTTAGAAGGAAGCCTGGAAAAATCTCTTGCCAGCTTGGCTGCCTAAGTCCAGGAGACCTGGGGAGAGGGAGCTCGGAAGAGCTCCAGTATGCAAAAGGGGACTGTTTCTAAAGGCTAAAGGGCAAACAGGCTAAGATTTTTCAGTGTGAAGGGAAGAAACGTGGAATGGTAACCACAAAAAAAATTATGAAAAGGTGCAAATTATGCAATTAAAACGTGATTATTTTAAGCAGTCTGCTAGGATGTTCCTTTCTTATTTTAGGGAAAACACGTGGGACTTACCTCATCTTTCTTTGTTCCTTTCTGGGTATCATGAAGAAATCTACAAGCAATAGTATGACCCAGTCACAGTGACTGGCAGGTATCAAGCTGTGGTTGAATTACTCCTGCCTTAAAAGGACTTGTTATTCCTTAACTGCTTATTAAAACACCATAAACTTAAGAAAAATATGCAGTAAAACCTAATGCTGAGTAAAAATCAAGTCCTCAGAGACTGTTTAACATGTGCTGCCTTGGCCTGGCCTAAGACATCGTTTCTTCCTGACCGGGAGTCTTGTAGAACTCAGGTGGTCATTCTGAGGCATCGTGTTCAGAGGGAAACCGCACCTCAAGACAACATATGGATGCTGGGTGGTTCCTGTACTCTCACCCCCAACATCTTTAGCAATGGTTTCTTCCACACTCCTCCAAACACAGTTGCTTGCATTCTTACAGGTTGATCTTTATCACTTTTGATCAGAGCTACAACAGGACCAAGAATAAACAAACAAGGCCCTTGGTCAGGAGCAACACAGATGTCAGGAGATGAAGACCAGTGAAACATCTGAGGAGCCCCTTCCGTGGAGGCCATGGATGTGTCCAGCTCCTCCAGAAAGCCACACCCAGAGCTAGTGAGCCCAAATCTGGATATCGACAACCAGACCTCAGAGGTCCCTGTACGGAAGCAGCAGACCCTTCCCTGGTGGTCCATGCCAGAGAACCAGGCTAAAGTTGCCAGAGAACCAGGCTAAAGTCACCAAAGAGGAAGTGGGAGAGGGGGCAGATCTGCTCTTGGAAGTCAGGAGCAGCAGCAGCCTTTCTTGTAGGCATTTCAGGAGCCAGGTACTTGCCAAACATTCCCTCTATCCTCTCAAAGATCAATACAGTAGATAATTTACTCTCATTCCCAGATGAGAGAAGTTGTGAAGTTATTTCTAAGGACACAGAGCTACTGAGAACAGGGACTCAGGCTTGAACTCATGTTTGTCTGTCTTAGGGCCAGAGATTTCCCACAATACTGCATGACCTGGGTAGAATTCCTCCATTTAGAAGGCAGTGAGGGAAATGGGGGTGTACACAAAGGTTCAAATTTATCTAATGCAGATAAAACCTGCTTAAACCACACAACTTCTAAAACAAGCAAAAAACCAAACAAACAAATCATGGACTCTGCAAATCTCTCACATGCATACACTCATATTTTAATGTGTGTATATATGTGTATATGCATAAGTACACACGCATTCATTCAAATCTTAGGAGCACACACATCTGGCTCTAATACGAACTATAGAAATGGTGGGGGGGTAGTAAATTATTTTAGAAAAATAAACTATCTTTAATATAGGAAATTTCTATTGAGTTTTTACTAAAGAGCTCAAAGTTGACAATCATTGTTTGGCTGACACAGCAGGAGATTCCTAGCCTGTACATCTCACCTTAAGACCTCTAACTTCCATATAAAATATTAACACTAGACTCTAGGATGTGTACAACAGGCATATATTTTCTTTTGATTACTGAAGACTGCCAACATCCAGAGACCTCGTAAACCATCAAAATGCACAAGACAGAAGTGTCCGTGCACTGCCTTCACTCTCAGATGCCACTCTCCTCCGAGTCACAGCAGAGTCGTGACCTGGGCACAGTCACCTCACCTGCATTCAACTCCATGTGCTCCGCAAGATGAGGGATGCGGTTCTGGAGGAAAAGAGACACACCTCTGCTGCTCCCTCAGCCCATATGGGCCTCTCACATAGTGGGATTCTGGTGTATAATGCAGGTATTCCTGGTACAATGCAGTCCCAAGTACAAACTTTCTACTTCACCTGGTGCTTATCCCCCAAAAAACCCTGTAACAATCTGCCAATGACAGAAGAAAAATGGTGGTACCATCCAAAGATGTTGTGTCTGCAAGTGGAATTTATGAGCAATTTAAGGGATGCTTAACGGCAACCTGATGCAAAGGTTTCTGCCTTACATTCTGACGTTTCATTTACCTGTGTGAGGAGCAACTTTGTAACCTGCTTCCACACTCAGCTTCAGACAATAATTCATTGTCTGTTCAACTTTCATTGGAGTTTTGATCTCACTGTCTGGTGAACATACTGAACCATCTGGAGCACTTACTCTCTATCAGCTTCGCAAATCACTACTTCTCACTTCCATGAAGAGCTCATAGGAACTTCACAGATTGTTGAGGCAGGGCACCACCAGGAATCTGATCTTTTTTCTTTACCTGTCTTTTCTGTTAAGAACTAATGCTTTCTTAAACCTCTGCACTTTAATCACTAGTTCTAAGAGCTGGCTTCCTTTATAGTGTAATTTTAAAGACATAATTTTAATTACTTCACACGAATCATGTGCAAACCAAAAGATGATGAATAACACAAGGAGTTGATGGCAGAGCTGGAACTGGAATCCAGACAGTCAGTCAGTCACTCTGTTATACTGTTTTCATGTCCTACTCACAGGGAACAAAGCCTGCTGCACATCAAGAAGACATATGCTTGCCAGAAAGCATAGAGACCTGAGGGTGGAATTCCAGTGGAAAGCATATGGTTGAAGATAAGGAATCAAGAGGACCAATATTGTCAGAATAGGCCACTGAGTTAGATGAAGGAAGCTGAAGATGGGCTTTAAGGCAGACAGTCACAGTGAAATAGCAAGCACCAAAGGAGAGCTTATGTATCAGTCTACACTTTACAGTCTACGTCGCAATTTCACTTATTCTATAAGAGAAACACCATTATTATGCCCATCGCCTATGAGGAAACACCTATAATTTAACTAAACACACCAAGTGGGAGATGAACACAGTCTCAACCTGCCCAAGACTGGGGTGGATGGAGAATTGCACCTATTAGGATCATAACAACTCAGTTAGCTAAAACCAGAGACTTCCAAGTCCCTAACTTACGGTGGATAACTTATCCTCCCAGGCTTTTCCAAAAGTGAACTCAATGTGAGTAGGCCTACATCTATTAAAGAAACTGAATAAATAATTAACCTTGAAACTTTCCAAAACTGAAAGCACAAAGACCAGATAGGTTCACTAGTAGATTCTACTAAACACGTAAGGAAGAAACTAGACTAATTCTCTTTCAGAAGACAGAAGCAGAAGGAATACTTCCTAACATATTCTGTGAAGCCAACATTACTCTAATACCAAAACCAAACAAAAACATTACAAGAAGTCTACAGAACAGTATCTCTCATGAGCATAGACGGAAAAATCCTTGACAGAATACTAGCAAACTGAATCTAAGAACATATAAAACAAATTATACATCACGAGCAAGTGGGACTTACCCCAGGTCTGCAAGGCTGGTTCAATATTAGGAAATCAATTAATGTAATCTACCAAAAAGCAAGAGAGTTCCAGAAAAACATCTATTTCTGCTTTATTGACTATGCCAAAGCCTTTGACTGTGTGGATCACAATAAACTGTGGAAAATTCTGAAAGAGATGGGAATACCAGACCACCTAACCTGCCTCTTGAGAAATCTGTATGCAGGTCAGGAAGCAACAGTTAGAACTGGACATGGAACAACAGACTGGTTTCAAATAGGAAAAGGAGTACGTCAAGGCTGTATATTGTCACTCTGCTTATTTAACTTATATGCAGAGTACATCATGAGAAACGCTGGACTGGAAGAAACACAAGCTGGAATCAAGATTGCCGGCAGAAATATCAATAACCTCAGATATGCAGATGACACCACCCATATGGCAGAAAGTGAAGAGGAGCTAAAAAGCCTCTTGTTGAAAATGAAAGAGGAGAGTGAAAAAGTTGGCTTAAAGCTCAACATTCAGAAAACAAAGATCATGGCATCTAGCCCCATCATTTCATGGGAAATAGACAGGGAAACAGTGTCAGACTTTATTTTTTGGGGCTCCAAAATCACTGCAGATGGTGACTGCAGCCATGAAATTAAAAGACGCTTACTCCTTGGAAGGAAAGTTATGACCAACCTAGATAGTATATTCAAAAGCAGAGACATTACTTTGCCGACTAAGGTCCATCTAGTCAAGGTATGGTTTTTCCTGTGGTCATGTATGGATGTGAGAGTTGGACTGTGAAGAAGGCTGAACGCAGAAGAATTGATGCTTTTGAACTGTGGTGTTGGAGAATACTCTTGAGAGTCCCTTGGACTGCAAGGAGATCCAACCAGTCCATTCTGAAGGAGACCAACCCTGGGATTTCTTTGGAAGGAATGATGCTGAAGTTGAAGCTCCAGTACTTTGGCCACCTCATGCGAAGAGCTGACTCATTGGAAAAGACCCTGATGCTGGGAGGGATTGGGGGGCAGGAGGAGAAGGGGACGACCGAGGATGAGATGGCTGGATGGCATCACAGACTCAATGGACGTGAGTCTGAGTGAACTCCGGGAGTTGGTGATGGACAGGGAGGCCTGGCGTGCTGTGATTCATGGGGTCGCAAAGAGTCGGACATGACTGAGCTACTGAACGGAACGAACGGAACCACATTCATTGGCTAAAAAGCAAAATCACATGGTCATATCAAAAGATACAGAATACATATATGACAAAGTCTAACACCTATTCTTGATAAAAACTCAGAAAACTAGGAATAGTGGGGAACTTCCTCAACTTGCCGAAGAATGTCTGTGGAAACTTTAAAGCTAATATCACACTTAATGGTAGAAACAAAAAGCTTTCCCATAAGATCAGGAACAAGATAAGAATATCTCTACTCCTTTTCAATATTGTACTAGAAGTCTAAGCTAATGCAATTAGGCAGAAAAAGAAAACAGGTCTACAGATTGGGAAGGAAGAAATAAAACCGTCTTTTTTTGCAAATGACATGACTATCTATGTAGAAAATCTGAAAGAATTGATTAAAAACTCATGGACACAAGGGATTATAGCAAAGTTCTAAGATACAAGATTAACATATATAAGTTAATCAATTTTCTATATGCCAGCAATAAACAAGTGGAATTTGAAATTTAAAATAGGATACCATTTACACAGCATTCCTTTCAAAATGAAATATTTAGGTATAAATAACAAAATACATACAGGATCTATGTGAGAAAGCTACAAAAGGCAGAAGAAAGAAATCAAAGAACTAACAAAATGTAGAGATGTTCCATGTTCATGGATGAGACGACTGAATATTGTCAAGATGTCAGCTCTTCCCAACTTGATCAAGATTCAATATAATCTCAATCAATGTCCTAGCAAGTTATTCTGTGAATATTGACAAACTGATTCTAAAGTCTATATGGAAAGGCAAAAAATACCCAGACTACCCAATATAACACTGAAAGAGTAGAACAAAGTTATTCTACTGGACTTCAACACTTATTATAAAGCTAAAGTAATCAAGACAGTGTGGTATTGGCAAAGAATAGATAAATAGATCAATGGAACATAACAGACACCCCAGAAATAGATCCATATAAATACAATCAACTGATCTTTAACAAAGGAACAAAGGCAATACAATGGAGCAAAGTCTCTTTTCAACAAATGGTATTGGAATAACTGGACATCCACATGCAAAAAAAAAAGAGTCTAGACACAAACCTTATGCCTTTCACCATATTTAACTAAAAATGGATCACAGACCTAAAACAAAACTATAAAACTTCCAGAAGACAAAATAAAAGAAAATCTATGTGATCTTGAGTATCGCAAGGACATTTCAGATATAATACCAAAGGCACAATTCATGGGAGAAATTACTGACAGGCTGCTGCTGCTAAGTCACTTCAGTCGTGTCCGACTCTGTGAGACCCCATAGGCGGCAGCCCACCAGGCTCTCCCGTCCCTGGGATTCTCCAGGCAACAACACTGGAATGGGTTGCCATTTCCTTCTCCAATGCATGAAAGTGAAAAGTGAAAGTGAAGTTGCTCAGCCGTGTCCAACTCTTCTCGACCCCATGGACTGCAGCCCACCAGGCTCCTCCGCCCATGGGATTTTCCAGGCAAGAGCACTGGAGTGGGTTGCCATTGCCTTCTCCACTGACAGGCTAGACTTTGTTAAAACTAAAAACTTCTGCTCTGAGAAAGACAACGTCAAGAGAATGAGAGGATTAGCCACAGACAGTAGAAAATATTTGCAAAAGATATATCTGATAAAGGACTGTTACCCAGAAGAACTCTCAAAACTCAAAGAACTCTTAAAACTTGGCAATAAGAAAACTCGATTTTTAAAATGGACCAAATCTTAACAGATAACTCACCACAAAAGATATGTGGATGGCAAAGAAACATACAAAAAGATGCTCCACAACATATGTCATCAAGGAAATGCCAATTAAAACAATAAGGCACCACCCAACAACTATTAGAAAGGTCAAAATCCAAAACACTAACACCACCAAATGCTAGCAAGCTGTGGAGCCATAAGAACTCTCATCCGTTGCTTGTGGGAATACAAAATGGGTACAGCAACTTCAGAAGATAGTGGGTTTCTTATGAAACAAACATTCTTACCATACAATTCAGCAATCACGCTTCTTGGTATTACTTAAAGGACTTGAAAACATGTCCACACAAAACCCTGCACACAGATGTTTACAGCAGCTTTGTTCATAACTGCCAAAACCTCAAAGCAACTAAGATGTACTTCAATAGATGAATGAATAAATAACCATGGTACAGTCCAGACAATGGAGAATTATTCAGCACTAAAAAGCTATCAAAACATGAAAAGATGTGAAGGAAACTAAAATCCCTATTACTAAATGAAAAAGCCAATCTGAAAAATATGGATGAGAAGCTACAACCAACCTAGATAGCATATTAAAAAGCAGGGATATTCCTTTGCCAACAAAGGTCCATCTAATTAAAGCTATGGTTTTTCCAGTAGTCATGTATGGATGTGAGAGTTGGACTATAAATAAAGCTGAGCACCGAAGAATTGATGCTTTTGAACTGTGGTGTTGGACAAGACACTTGAGAGTCCCTTGGACTGCAAGAAGATCCAGCCAGTCCATCCTAAAGGAAGTCAATCCTGAATAGTCATTGGAAGGACTGATGCTGAAGCTGAATCTCCAATACTTTGGCCACCTGACACGACAAACTGACTCATTGGGAAAGACCCTGCTGCTGGCAAAGACTGAAGGCAGAGGAGAAGGGGACAACAGAGGATGAGATGGTTGGATGGCATCACCAACTCAATGGACATAGGTTCTAGGAGTTGGTGATGGACAGGGAACCCTGGTGTGCTGCAGTCCATGGGGTTGCAAAGAGTCAGACACAACTGAGTGACTGAACTGAATCTGAAAATGCTATAGACTGCATAATTTCAACTACATGACATTCTGGGAAAGGCAAACCTATGGAAATAGTAAAAAGATCAGGGATTTGAGGTGGGATGGGGGAGGGAGGGACAACTAGGTAAAAAGCACAGAGGGTTTTTAAGGCAGTGAAAATACTCTGTATGATACTACGATGATGGATACATGTCATTATACATTTGTCCAAACTAAGAGAGTATCTAACACTGTAACGTAAGCTTTGGACTCTGCGTGATAAAGATGAGTCAACGCAGCAGCATCAGCCTTAACAGATGCACCCTCTAGTAGGTGATGCTGACGCCAGGGAGGCTATGAACATTTGGGGACAGGGGTAAACGAGGAATCTCTGTACCTTCCATTCAGTTTGGAAGTGAATCTAAAACTCCTCTTATTACGTTCATTTTTTTAAAAAAAGGTGGGCTCCTTAACTGCTACTTAGGACTTCTGGCCAATAAAGGAGCTTTTGGTTGGTGACAGAAGTGACAAGAAAATCACATCTCCCTGGAAGAGTTTCCTAAATTTGATTTCTCAGGACCTGTGCTCAAAGAAGGGCTCCATTTGTAACTGTTGCCTAGTGACTCTAGATAACCCCCCAGAGACAAAACTTACTGGTTTCAATGCTCCAGGCCCAAATAGCAAAATTTCCCCAATGGTCCCAGTTTTCCTTTTGTAGGATACTCCAGCTCTTGCTGACTGCTCTTCTAGAGATCACCATCCTGTGTCCACTTTCTCTTCTGAACTCCAGGATCTGTGCACCTTTATGCCTCTGCCTGGAACCCCAGCAGCCCCTCCTGCTGACCCAACCACAGGCTTGCTACTGCTAAATCGCTTCGGTCGTGTCTGACTCTGTCAATCCCATAGACGGCAGCCCACCAGGCACCCCCGTCCCTGGGATTCTCCAGGCAAGAACACTGGAGTGGGTTGCTATTTCCTTCTCCAATGCATGAAAGTGAAAAGTGAAAGGGACAGTCGCTCAGTCGTGTCCAACTTCGCGACCCCATGGACTGCAGCCTACCAGGCTCCTCCATCCATGGGATTTTCCAGGCAAGAGTACTGGAGTGGGTTGCCGTTGCCTTGCTTCACTACAAATCTGAGGACTCAGGCTAGAACATTAGTGCTTCCTTCCTGTCAGTTTCAACCTCACACTAACATTCATTAATGTTAAATATGGGTGCAATAGCTTCTGTGATATCTGAGTTTCTCTGTGAATCAAAAATGACCAAAAAGAAGAGATTCCCCCCACCACCACCCCTGACTCTATTTTCTTGAGGTAAAAACCCTCATTTCAGAGCATGGCGCTGGATTTGTTCTAGCTGCCCTCTGACATTGCCGTACAGTGTGACTGGATAAAACCTCCAGTCATCATTAACTGAAGGTGGTAAGAAACACACAGCAAAGGAAAACAAAAACGCCGGAAGCCTGAGAAAATAGGAGAGTGACAGGAGCACAGGAAAGGAGGGATGAGAAGGCTGCTGACAGTCCAACTTAAAGCATGCTCCTGATAGCAAAATCCTGAGAGAGGCCAGACCTCAATTAAGTAGTAGTTCTCTCAGATATGGGGAAAGGTATGTTCCTGGCTTTACAAATGTAAGGTACTATGACATTTAAATTGCGTATATGTCCATCCGTATTTTCAGTCAATCACATGGAGCTTATGAAAGTAGACTCAGTTCAGTTCAGTTCAGTCGCGCAGTCGTGTCCGACTCTTTGCGACCCCACGAATCACAGTACGCCAGGCCTCCCTGTCCATCACCAACTCCCGGAGTTCACTCAGACTCACGTCCATTGAGTCTGTGATGCCATCCAGCCATCCCATCCTCGGTCGTCCCCTTCTCCTCCTGCCCCCAATCCCTCCCAGCATCAGGGTCTTTTCCAATGAGTCAACTCTTCGCATAAGGTGCCCAAAGTACTGGAGCTTCAGTTTTAGCATCATTCCTTCCAAAGAAATCCCAGGGTTGATCTCCTTCAGAATGGACTGGTTGGATCTCCTTGCAGTCCAAGGGACTCTCAAGAGTCTTCTCCAACACCACAGTTCAAAAGCATCAATTCTTCTGCGCTCAGCCTTCTTCACAGTCCAACTCTCACATCCATACATGACCACAGGAAAAACCATAGCCTTGACTAGACGGACCTTAGTCGGCAAAGTAATGTCTCTGCTTTTGAATATACTATCTAGGTTGGTCATAACTTTTCTTCCAAGGAGTAAGAGCCTTTTAATTTCATGGCTGCAGTCACCATCTGCAGTGATTAATTGAAAGTAGACTACTTCAATTTAATTCATTTTAATAGGTACATACCAGCACCCATCACCCGGGTGACTGAAGGAAGTGATTAGATTCTGTTTCCAAGGTTCCAAGAGGAAACAAAGACCAGGAGTTCAAAAGATGTCAGGGCAGAGAAATGCCATCAAAGGTGGTGCAGAGAAAGGAGGAAGCACATTGCTACCAGGTTTTTGGAAAGAAGTGTCTTCTTACATAAGGAAAAGGAGAGACATGAAGACTGGATGGAGCAACAGAGGTGAGCCACAGCTGGGCTCAACTTGAAAAGAGGAAGCTGTGACCTAGAACACAGGGAAAAGAGCAAGCAAAGCAGAAGTGGAACAGAAGGGCTGGTTTGGGCACAACAGTGACTTGGACTCAAAATTCATTCAGTGGGAAATGAGTTCACTTATCAATAAATGGTGTTGGGGCAACTGGATATCCTTCATCATGTGAAAAAATGAAGATGACCCCTACCTCACACCATTCACAAAAATTGCACTCAAAAAGGAGACTAGACCTCAATATAAGAGTTAAAACTGTAAAACTCTTAGGAGGAAACATGGGCACGAACCTTTGTGACCTTTGAGTAGGCAATAGTTTCCTGGATACAACATCAAAAGAGTAGTGGCAAAATAATAATGTAACTGGTCTACATTAAAATTTGAAACTTCTGTGCTTAAAACAATAGTATCAAGAGCACAAAATGGAAGAAAATATTTTCATATTGCATAATTTGTATTTAGAATATACAAAGAATTCTTACCACTTAATAAAACTATAACAAGATACTAATTCACATGTACTACAAAGTTATCTTTTTGATTATAACCAAGATAATAGATAACAAATAATAACAAGAGTTACCAAGGATTTGGAGAAACTGCAAACCTTATACTCTGAAATTAGGAACCCAAAATGGTGCAGTCATGTTGGAAAACAATTTGGCAGTACTTCAAAAGGTTAAACAGATAATTTAAATTTAAATAATATAATTTCAGCGATTTCACTCCCTGGTATGTACCCCTTGAAAAAGCAAAAGACACATCCCCACAAAAAAGGATACCCATGTTCACAGCAGCATTATTCATAATAGCCAAAAAGTGGAAATAACCAGACGTCCATCAACTGAAAAATGGACTAAAACATGCAGCATATGCATGCATATAAAAAAGCCAGTCACAAAAGAACATATATTGTATAATTCTATTTAGGCAAAATCCCCCAAACAGGCAAATCCATAGAGGAAAAGAGCAGAGTGGGGTTTGCTTAGGGCTGTAGGGGACTTGGAGAGGGAGGGATGTGGAGTAATTGCTAATGCAAATGGATTTTTTTTTAAGGGAGATTAAAATGTTCTAAAATTAGATTGTGGCAAGTTGCACAACTGTGAAAATGCTAAAAAACACTGAACTATAAACTTTAGATGGATGAATTATACAATATGCAAAGCATCCCAATAAAGTTGCTTTCTAAAAAAAATCCAATGGGACAGATTATAATGGAAAATATGTAAATTTGAATTAAGAAAACAAAATTTTGTGAATCATAAAACACTGTAAACCTAATTAAATGGAAAACCATGAACTGGGAACATTTTTGAATTACGTACATGACTGATGGTCTTAACACAAACAACAAAAAGTTGTGATAATTCAGTAAGAACTGTATTGCCCTAGTAGAACAGAAGACAGATACCACAAGAATTCTCAAAGAAAAAAGTGAAAATGACCATAAGTATATAATAATCCATTCAAAACATTAATAAAAAAATTTTCACCAAGTAGTCACACTTTTATAGTCTATCCAATGAAAATATCAGAGATACCTTTAAATATTAATAAACAAGAATGTTCTTCCCTGTCGTTTATTAGGAAACTGGGATTTCTTACACATACAAAGCTGGGGGAGTGGGCAAATACATCACTATCGTTTATTTACTATAGAAAACAGGGCAGAGAAAGACATTCGACCAATTTTCAGAAGTGGCCGTCTTTCTAGGGGTGCGGTGGGAGTACCAAAATTTATTGTATCTTTATATTGTATATTTTTGTAATGAATTTTCATCCACAACTATTCTTTCCAAAATTCAGAAAATAAACAAGTTACTTCTGTATTTACCTTCTTTGAAAAGGAATTTATAAGATGATCACGTATTCTTTACTAGTGGTTCTAACTTTGCTACATATCAGAACCACCTGGGGAGATATTTTAAAATCCCAATACCTCATAGGCATTAAATCAGAATTTCTGAAAGCAGGACTCAGTCAGCGGTCTTCTTTAAAATCCCTGGGTATGATCGAGTGGTACAGCCAGATTGTGTATGGGTGGACCAGGACTCACGGGCAGGAGCATAAACAACACTCAAAGGTCCTTAAGTTCACAGCAGAACAAACCAAACAGACACAGGTCTGTGTGTGAGCACAGAACAAAGTTCGTGTGTGTCCTAGTCATGGCTACGCGCAGCAGTAAGACACAG
Organism: Aepyceros melampus; assembly: GCA_006408695.1. Lineage (NCBI taxonomy): Eukaryota > Metazoa > Chordata > Mammalia > Artiodactyla > Bovidae > Aepyceros > Aepyceros melampus. The sequence goes on along the minus strand of SJXQ01001894.1, from coordinate 351,565 downwards.
GCAGGCCGCCCGCTCCTTGGAGGAGGTGATCAGAGGACGAGCCTGCAGGAGGGAACATCGTGCTGGGGTCAGAGCCCTGACTGTGGCCCGACCACTCAGAGGTGCAGGCAGGGCTTCCACTAGCTGGTTCTGCGCAGACTGTGCTATCCCTGTGCCGCCCTCCACCTCCCTGGGAAGGGGCCTCTCAGACGCACGTGCGCACCACCTCCAGCCTGCCGCCTCCCCCGTGCCTGCCACCAGAGCACAGAGCCACGTCATCGGCAGCTCATGTGTCAACAAGGCGCAGACAGAACAATGCACACTGGCACCAGCAAGGGAGAATATGCTGGGGTGGGAGCTGGACTGGAGCCCACCCCTACCAGCAACTCGCACGCTGGGGTAAGTTCCCTGCGGAAGGGCCTCTGTGTCTGTATCTGCAAGGAGGCCTTGCCAACCCTCACCTGCCGGCCATCCCCCACGGTCTACGCACACGACAGAGACCACGGCTGTCGATGAACCTGGAAGCCAGCAGAGTGTTAGCTCTGCCTGTGACCTTGATCTGACTCAGCTGTGATAATTCCTGTCACAGTACCACAGAAAGAAAGAAAATGCAAGCTGAGAAGTGCAGACACAAGGGAAGTTGAAAAGAGGAGGGTTATAGAATGACTTCTCTCAGCCTCCTCCTGCTAATTAGTGGTCCACATGGGCCGACAAAGCACCATCCACTCAAGACTGTTTTCAGAAGATGCTGACTTCAGAAGGAAGCCTCTCAAAGAATGCTAGAGGCAATGTGAAGTCAATGCAGCGGTTTGTAAAGTGACTGGGCATTATGGACCAAGAATTTTTAAAAATGCAGTCCATTTAGTTCAATACTTTCACTTCTGGGAACCTGCTCCTCTTGAGAAATCAGATGCATATAAAAATTACTTAACAGAAATAGTCACATTGGAAGTTCTGGAGACTGGACGCACAACACTGTCAGTGTATGACCAACTTGCACACTTAAAAATGGTTAAGGTGGGAACTTGTAATGTGTATTTTATCACAATTAAGGATCTATAGGCATTTAACAACAAAAACAAAACATCTTGACTCAGTTTTTTTTAAAAAACTGAAAAATAATATAAATATCTAACAGTAAGAAATTAGTTAAAAATCAATTATAGAATATTGAAACAATGAACATCAAATATCAAGTTCTTCAGGCACACTGGAACACGCTCATGATATAATATTCAGGAAAATGACAGAGAACATGTGGTACTGGGTTTAGGAAGAATTAATTAAAAAAAAAAAAGAAAAGTAGAAAATCAAAACCCTAAGAATGATCCTGTCTCTCCACTGGGATTTCCAAATTTTCTACAATAAACACTCCAGCGGGGTGAGAGAAGGAGGGCCTTGGTAGACATTAACTCATGGTCCAAGAATCAAAGGGCAGAATGACTTCCACTTTACAGCCCGTCAGCTTTGAGGTTTTCCCTTAAAGAAACAGACAGCCTGAGGGGTTTTCAGAACTGCTACATCAGCTCTGTCAACCGAGACAGAACTGGGACTGGAGACGGCAGAGGCGCAAGTGCAGCCATACCCCCATATGTTCCAGGAGGCCAGTGGATGCCTGAAGTCACAGAGAGTACCGAACCCTATATACACTGTGTTTTCTCCTATGCATACATATCTGTGATAAAGTTTAATTTATAAATGAGGCAAAATACAAGATCAATGACATAACAAATAGAATGAGGTCTCTCTCAAAGTATTTTATTGCAAAAATTTAATGTATTTCCCCTCTTACCTAAAGCACTCATCACATGCTGTGGTTGTAACTTGTGCAGTTTGATGTGTGAGAGCAAAACTAACACAAGTTTTGTTTTTCCTTCCTCACAATTTCACGTACAGAAAATTCGTTCTTACCGTAGATCTTAGCTACTTAGGCAAATGATTTTTTTTCTTCTCTTATTAAGTCGAGAACCTTTGCACTTAAAGCAAACACTGCACAGCTTCTCTGCAGCGTGTCTGAACAGTCAGCATCACTACTCTTGAGCTTTGGGTCCATTATTAAGTAAAATAAGGGCTGCTCGAACCCAAGTACTGCGATATCAAAACAGTAGATCTGATGTCCAAGGGGGACTGACTATGCAGTGACTAATGGGAGGGACACACAGAACAGAGAGTCAATTCACATCCCCGGCAGGACAGAGCAAGGTTTCAGGATGTGATGGCACACAATTTAAAAATTATGAATTGTTTACTTCTGGAATTTTCCATTTAATATTTTTGGACACCAAATGACCAGAAATAACTGAAACCACAGAAAAAGAAGCCACAAATAAGGGGCAATGACTATAATCAGCATTACCCAGTCTCCTCATATATGTGAGGATTAGGAAAGCAGTATCACCCACTTTTCACGATCTGCTGTTTCACCCCATTCACAGCAGCTTAAAAGGTCCCTTCCTGCCTCCTTCTGACTATTTATTCATAATGGGCCCAAAGTGATCTGGGAAAATGTAATCCAAATATAAAGTCACAAAAGATATTACTAATAAACAACCCACAGGAAACGGACTTTGCTCTTCTCTGAGAGACAAAAGGATGCATTACAAGTATTAATGAATTCTTAATCCAAAAAGGCTTGCAACACCACAGAACTACTTTAGTGGATACTGATCCTTGTTTTCATCACCAGAAAATTTACTTCTCATTTAGCAAAAACAAAAACTTTTAACCAGTACTTGGGAAACTGAATCTCCAACTAGCAGTGAAAAAATATAAATACTGTAGAGCAACGTGAAAGAAGATTAAATAAAAATCACTGGCGATAGAATTGGGACATAAACTCGACCATATGAAGAAGTGCAGGGTCTCATTACTTCAAAGTTAATGGGTTTTTCTCAGGTCCAGGGTTCTCACGACCTAGGAGCAGATCACCAAATGTACTCGTATACACACCTTCATTTTTGGTACAGGCTGTGTGCAGCGCCTGTGACAGGAGTTTCTAGCATTTGACTTTTGCTAGAATAATAGTTCCAGTCCAGTAGTTTCTTGATTAGCATCAATTAGTGAAGCTTTTCTGTCTAAACAAGTAAAACAGGTTTGGTTTTTGGTTGGGTATTTTTGTTTTGGTTTTGCCTTAAACAGAAGAAAGAGAAGGGCAGCTAATCTTACAAATGAGAAGAGAAGTCATGGAGCTAAGTTCAGAGTTGGGTCTGAAAGATTATGTGCTCTTGAAGCACAGCTGGGAAGGGAAAACAGAGGGGATAGAGTAGGTGGGTGGGGGGTGGTTCTCTACCTATGGGCTCTGCTCACACACTGTATTTACTGTATCATTAGCAACAACAGTGCTAACTTCTCAGATAGATGGCTATTTTAAAATCCAGTGCACGTTCACAACCATATGTCAACTATTTTTATAGGCAGGTAGAACATTAGGGCTCTGGATAATTTTCCAACAATATGGTTTAAACAGAAGTTTGTGTGTGTGTTTAACACTGGAAAAAATGTTGTTTACTGTCTGATGTATTCTGAGTCACTGCCACTTTTAAGCAAGCATCTCTGCCCTTGACTTTCCTTTTTGAATTAAAATTACCAAGATAATGAAACCAAATGACCACTGTGAGAGATAAGTTTGCTGTTCACATTTACGCAATCATCAAACACCGCCCCACCAGAGAAGAATGTACTTAGTGTATTTAATTATCATTTGAACCAAAAGCATCTAATATGGAGAATATTTCCTTGATTCCATTAAAAGATTGAATTTTGCAGAATTGGTATTCCCTTCCATTTGTAAGGCCTTGCAGAGAACATATTAACATAAATAAATTTATTCCTATAGAGAAAAAACAAACTTTGAGATATTTTCTCAAAGCCAAAGACAGCTAATTTGGTCAGGACACAGGAGACAAAGTCTTGTCCGGGATTTCTCTGCAGGTTTGCCTGTAGCCTCAATGAGACCCTTCTGGGTCTGACCGTTCTTGCCACATTGCCCAAGCTTGTCATGCCATTCATTGCTACCTGATGTTCCACGAAAATGCCACAAGGTAAGTATCAGTAATTGTGAAGTGATGAATGTGCTCGCTAACCTTATTGTGGTAATAATTTTGTAATACATATATCAAATCACTACATCATATACCTTAAAGTTACAATGTTATGGGTCAATTATATTTCAAAAAAGCTGGGAAAAAAAACATTTTAAAGTCCCATTAAAACTAACCTTGATTTTTTAATCAATAACAATATTTCTGAAATATAGTATGCCCCAGAGTTGCTCAGGTATTCACCAATCTTAGGGCTCAAGAGGCATCAATTCATTTGCAGCCGCACAAACTACAGGAAGGAAACCTCTAGAACCTGGCTTCTATAGATGAAGTACACTCGGAGAAGACATCATGCCTGCCTTCAGTTATCAGACATAAGAAGCATACATACACTAATTCAAGGAAAAAGGACAAATGATGAAGCTAATAAGAATAATTCCAATGGGGTAACTGGCGAAAGGGACAGTGTGGGAACTGAAATTTGAAACAAGCAAAGAAATCTGACAAAGAGATACAGCAGTTGGGGGGAGGGTAAAGAGAAGCAAGAAAGGACATTCCAGGAATTTCCCCAAATACTGATAAACAGGTCAAATTCCTTGGCACAGGAAATCACTTCATACCAAAAGGTTTCCAAGTTCCAGCTAATGACTGGATTGTAAACAATGTTGTCCAAAATAAGAAAGTTCTATAACAACAAAAGATTTTTGGACAATCACCAACTCAATGCACCAATGCTAACATTCAGAGCTTAGGTTTACCTTAATTTTACACCCCCCTTCAAACTGCAAATATCCACTACATGATTTAGAAATAATGCATATAACATATTGAGGAAATTAGAAAACCAGATGCCAACTTCACAGTCCCAGGGCATAGTTTAGATCAACTCCAAACATGTCTATTGTGTAAATGTAAACAATTCTTACACTGGCATATGATCAATACGGCCCCAGTTTATCTTGCCCTCAGTAAACAAATACTCAGAAAACCTAAAAGAAGATCAAAGAACTTTTATAACTCCAGGTATCAGCATTTTGGTAAGGCTTTCCTCACATCTGATTAAAGTTAGGTAACATTTGTGTTTTTACTGGTAAAGTAAAATGCAAAAAGTAACTAATAAAAAGTGAAGCCAAAATACTTCAAATAATCTATAAGTCCCTTGTCCTACCACTTCAACGTCTGAATTTTCACCAACAATTAAATTTTATAGCTGTTCAAATGCTGGATGATGTAATCAAGGAAAATACATCAGTATATAATGCTAAGCAGTAATAAACAGACTATTGTCAGATTACACTTGCCAAAATCCATAACCTTGTAAACATACCACAGCAAGTTTAGATTATAGAGTTTCTCTAATTTGTGAACAAGAAAACAAAACTGTTGGTTAATGTTAATATTGATAACATGAATCTTTGTAAAAGTCTAGTCTGGGCAATCAATATGGTTTACAGAAAAGGTTGAACTCAAGAAATCAATCTATCTAAATAATCTTTTTTTTTTTAAAGATCTCCTTCCAGAAGTTACCATAACAAAGAATAAAAAATGTTCTGCTGGAAGATTTCTTGTAGGCACTAGCTTTGCCTAATTCCAACACACTCACTACTTATATAACCAAGAAGCCAGTTAGGGGACTCATTTACCTGGGGACTTTTTGGTTGACCTTGACGGCACAGAGTGAGACTGTCGGGGCAGCAGAGGTGATGAAGGCAGAGACATGGAGACGCCTTTAGCCAAGCTCACCCTGTAGGCATCCTCTGCCACTGGAAGGCTCTCATAGAAAACTCACCGCCATGGCCAGGCGGCAGGACTGGAGGGGAAGTCTCTGGACCAAAGTCACCTCCTGGAGTGGAGAGAGAAAACCTTAGGTTAAGCCACAGAGGCAAGTTTAATTCCTAAGAACTACATTCTTAGAATTCCAACATGCCATATGTGTGTGTTGAGTATTTTTTAATGATTTTTTTTTAAAGGATTCTCCTCTCATCCCATCCACTTCACACTCCCCAGGGCAGAATCCACCATCCTACAACTCAACCAGCCCAAACCCTTAGTCATGAAACTGGAACCGTGGCTCACTGATGAGGCAGGTTCTCCTCAATATTCAGCCCCTTAATGAACTTAAGGACAGACAAGCCTACTATTAAGAAATTAAACATTTTAAGGCACATGTATTTTTAAAAATGCAGAGAACGCAATTAAAAAGAGAACACAGGGAAGGGAACATATCGGCTAGAACTAGAACCTCTGAAAAAAATACAACCAGTCCTCAAGTACGCAGATGTTATGCTTTCCTCCTCGATGCCAGGCGTATACAAAGAAGCAACTGAGATGGTGCAAGAAGAAGAGAGAAATTATTTTCCTGATGATTAAAAGAGCATCTTCAAGCTTTGAGTTATATACAGCAAAACTAGAAAGGTACAGAAAGTTTTCCACAAGCTAACTTGTCTCTCTGACAGAAGTTATCCAACTGGTCCTTACCACGCCTTCCTGACTCCAAAAACCAAAGCCTGGATTTGAACTTACACCATTTGTTTAGCCAGGTGGGAACTCAATTTTTGCAGATCTTTACACACAACACTCAAAAAAGATGCAATCCTCACTGTCAAGTCCCCAGAGGCTTCACTGTACTTGTTTTTCACACTAGGAGGCATGATGAAGTGGAGTTACTCCCTCCACAGACCAGGAGGGAGTCGGGAGGGGAGAGTTTAAAAAGGGCAAACATGCTCAAGCACTGCTTTCAAAGGCAGCTCAAAACCAGCAGGGCTGCGAACAGGAAAGCCACAGGTTCCACAAGGGTAAGCTGGCACCATCAGAAAGTCATTTCAATCTCAGCTGGGCTAGCTATGCTCGAAAGAGTTTTAATAAAGTTGGGGAACTAAATATCCAAACGACCTATATTTGAAGAAATGACAAGAGTGACCAGGAGACTCTCACAAGAATCTTCAAAAACAAGAACATTATTCAAACATGTAAGACAAAAAACGTTCTCATCCATGAGGAAGGTGAGCATGTGGGCCGGAGTTAATGGAGATCCTTACCTCCTAAGTCCCAGTGAAGACCAATACCCCCTCCTCTTGCAAGCCCTGCCGACCCTGCTTCCGGAGTCTGCACTGTAAGATACCACCAGCACCAGTTCCCATGATCCAGGAGCTAGTCTCACACCAACACAGACTAGCGAGAAATCTTTCAAAAACCACCTCCTTGACGTCTTAAGCCAGGGCATGAAGCTTCCCAGTTGCCTCCCCTTCAGCAGTCTGGTGATGAAACAGATCTTAAGGCAGAACAGGAGACGTGCCATAACACCAGCTCCCGCTGGGGCTGGTTCACCATGCTGAGACTTGAAGGGACAGCTGTTTGCTCTGGTCCAATATCAGGCTCGCACGATCAGTGGCCCCAACACATGGGTCTCATCTTAGGAATGCAAACAGGTGCTGTGCCTTCAAGAATGATACCTGGTCACCTGATTCCTGGTTTGGCCAGAAACCCCCGCAGACAGACAAGAACATGGAAAGCACTAAGGCCACACACAGCCCAGGGAGTTACATACTTAGGATGTGGAGAGCTTGAAGAGGCAACACTGGTTTTCCATGAGGTTTGAAGAGAGCTACCCTGCGCCGGGACTGCCCTTGCACTGCCAAGACCACGAGCCTGGACACTCAAATGGCTATGGGGTGGCCTGATGGGAGCAGGCACTGTCTCTTCCTACTCACACGCAAGTATCTCTGACCGAAAACAAACAAGCCCCAGATTTCAAGTCACCTCATCTGGATGAGGATACAAATGAGGGAGAAACGCATCTATTACACCACCAGAAATAAACCGTAAGCTGATTACCAAGAAAGCATTTATTTTCTTAAATACTTAGAATTTTTCAATGTGATACAAGAAGAAATTGGAGATTGAGGGGTGAAAGAGAATTAAGTGTTTCCTAATTACAAATTCTGCCCATAAACTTTGTTTATATCAAGCAAAGCAAATATTTTCATTAACTGCAAGTCTGGTGGGGATGGGTTTCCAAAGAAAGCCATAACCATGAGGACCTTCGGCCTTCGAAGCAGCTGTGCTCCAGTACTTTGATTTTATGTGGTCTGCAATAAAACGGGACTTAGAGATGGAGCTGGGGGAGGGAAGGTTTCTATTTCAAGTTTACTTTGACATCTCACCATAACATCAGTCCCAAACATGCTGTTCTGTTGGTTTAAGACACAATTAAAGATCCCTAACTTCCAGTTTCCTTTCATCACAAAAGCACAAATCAGAGAAAGCAGCTTTATGTATGAACAGGAGGCACAAAGATCCATTGGCTAAGAGGCTGGAGACAGCACTCGGAGTGTGGTGCTTTAACTGCATCAGACAAGAGGTTTAGGTCAAAGTCAGTCCAAGAGCATCACAAGGATGCCGACACCAGTGCCAGAAAGAGAAAGTCTCTTAGGGGCATCCACAGGACTATACAATACTGGTTCTAGGCAACATGACACCAGAAATTCTCCGGTTGATTTAACATTCCCCAGCAGATGTTTAAAGAGGTTTAAGAGGAATTAAAAACATTTCACTGCAACAACCAGTACGGCAGGCACATTTCTTTTTAGCCTTGAAAAGATGTTTTTCTTTTAACTGTGACCTATTTTATTCCATATCTCAATTAAGTGACGGGACGCACATCTCAATCCCCCTTCCTGTTGCTGAAACAAGAATGCCCAGGCCAGGTAGTTTGATGCATCCTCTCCAGGGTAGGAAAACCATATTATCAACCACCTGTGACTTACCAGCTCTCCTCCAGTTCCCCTGGCAGCTGTTTCCCATTTACTCACCATGGACACTCACATCCACCCCAACATGTTTCACTCTCAGAGACCATCTAATCCAATCACATGAATTCACAGACAAGAAGCCAGGGCATGGGGGGTAACCGTAAAAAGCAAGGTCAAGGCTCAGTTCAGTTCAGTCGCTCAGTAGTGTCCGACTCTTTGTGACTCCATGAACCGCAGCACACCAGGCCTCCCTGTCCATCACCAACTCCCGGAGTTCACCCAGACCCATGTCCACTGAGTCGGTGATGCCATCCAGCCATCTCATCCTCTGTCGTCCCCTTCTCCTCCTGCCCTCAATCTTTCCCAGCATCCGGGTCTTTTCAAATGAGTCAGCTCTTTGCATCAGGTGGCCAAAGGACTGGAGTTTCAGCTTCAACATCAGTCCTTCCAATGAACACCCAGGACTGGTCTCCTTTAGGATGGACTGGTTGGATCTCCTTGCAGTCCAAGGGACTCTCAAGAGTCTTCTCCAACACCACAGTTCAAAAGCATCAATTCTTTGGCGCTCAGCTTTCTTTATACTCCAACTCTCACATCCATACATGACCACTGGAAAAACCATAGCCTTGACTAGATGGACCTTTGTTGGCAAAGTAATATCTCTGCTTTTCAACATACTATCTAGGTTGGTCATAACTTTCCTTCCAAGGAGTAAGAGTCTTTTAATTTCATGGCTGCAGCCACGATCTGCAGTGATTTTGGAGCCCCCAAAAAATAAAGTCAGCCACTGTTTCCAGTTTCCCCATCTATTTCCCATGAAGTGATGGACCAGATGTTATGATCTTAGTTTTCTGAATGCTGAGCTTTAAGCCAACTTTTTCACTCTCCTCTTTCACTTTCATCAAGAGGCTCCTTAGTTCTTCACTTTCTGCCATAATGATGCCAGGAGAAATATCAATAACCTCAGATATGCAGATGAGAGCTGTCATCTGCATATCTGAAGTTATTGATATTTCTCCCGGCAATCTTGACTCCTAGAACTCCCAAAGGCCCTCCAAGTAGCCGTCTCATGCTCTAACATACTCACTAGTCTCCATATTTAAGAACTTAACTTTTAAAAAAAGAAGTACTCAAAATAGACATAGTTTTAAATGAGTTGATTCTATACAGGGTTGGGTTAGCACGGTTTTTGCAACAGAAGTTTAGGCTTTGCAAGTCACATACAGTCTCGGCCATTCATACACTCACACACACACACACACCTTTTCTTATTTTAAAATCACCAACTCTGAGTTTCAAAATAAAAGACCAGAAAGGGCATGAGGGTATAAGGTTCTTCCTGTTTGTAATTCATATAAGCAAATATCCATATATATATATATATATATACATATGTAGTAAATAAAAGCAAATACACATACATATATTCTTTCACACATGAAAACTAAATCCAAGTAATAGTTTGCAAAGATAATAGAATTATCAAAGGAGACAAAGTCATCCAATAAGGCTTTCTTAATTGGCAGAAATAGCTTTTGATAATAGTTCTTTAATTTTTTTCCCACTATTACAGACTGTGAAAAAGGATTTAAACTCATAATGGAAGAAAATGCAAACCTGGGAGATGATGAATGTTTTAAGGCAGCTGTGCAGAATGGCCATGTCCAGCACTAGAGATTAAAGTACATGAAGTACAGGATTAGGGAAGGATTTTAAAAAACGAGGGCAACAAAGCCAGGGAGATGAAAGTAAAAGTGCATTTCTGAAAAGAGAAGACCTGAGAAAGGCAAGAGTGAGCTTAGACATTCAGGTAAATAGGTCTGCAGATGCAGGAAATCAGATTTCCATTTATTGTGCCATTGAAGTGGCAAGCTGGAGGAGGGGGGAATGGAAGCTTAGAATAGAAAACAGAAGAGATGTTCTGTTTATTCAGTTCCAGAACACAGGACTGGTGCAATACATTTAACTAGGGCATTAAATGTGTTAGGGCCTCTTTTGTGCAGTGCCCGCCCAGGAGTACACTCATGTTTCTTAACCATACCTTCCATCATAAGGCTTTGTATTCCTATAACTCATGTATATTTACAGAAACCTAGAAAATTGGAAAAGATTTCCTCCCACAAGATCCAAAACATTTTTGGAACCTTGAGAAGTCTCTCTCTGAAAGCTCTTTAAACCATTTTACATCTTATAGGATCTCCCAAGCATCAAGCCAGAGCTGACTGTTAATGTGCATTTTCAAAAAGAAAGATTAATGTATTTAAGGAAGCAATTTTCCAAAATATTCTTCACACAGTCATGACTAACTCTCAAACAATACCGCCAAAAGGCAACAAAAGCCGCTAACCCCAGAACACAGAAAAATCTGGTCAATAGGACAAATTTACCCTTTTGTCTTCAAAACTCCAGAGGGTTCTGAGGAGAGCTCAGTGAGGACTATCCTCACAGCTTTATTCTTAATACTCGAGGGTTACAGAACCAAATGTACTTTATCCAGAAATAGATGAGTAACAGACTAGTATTTCCCCTCAAATTGTCAAAGTTTTCCCTTCAAGGCAGGCATGTCACCCTGCAAGGAGTCTGAACATTTAAGAATATGTATATGACCTCAGAAACACTTCCACTCCCAAGCCCCAGAGGGGTGCACTGTAACAGAATAAGTACTTTTTTAGATGGACTATGTGTTAGGACACGGTTTCAGGCACTTTATATCACTGTAACCACCTCAGGAAGCAGGTGCAGGCTGCCCTGGTGGCTCAGTGGTAAAGAATCCGCCTACAATGCAGGAGACCCAGGTTCAATCCCTGGGTCAGAAAGATTCCCTAGAGGAGGGCATGGCAACCCACTCCACTATGTTTGCCTGGAAAATCACACAGCCAGAGAAGCCGGGCATGCTACAATCCATGGGGTTGCGAAAGAGTTGGACACAATTTGGCGACTAAACCATCTCCAGCAGAAAGGAGTTGCTAGTGTTACGTCCATCCTTCAACAAGGAAACTGAGGCTCAGAAAGAATCAAGAATCTCGATCAAGGACACCAGCAAACAGCAGAGTCAGGTCTGAAGCCAGGCAGTCCAATCCAGAGTCCCTTCTCTTGGTCCTGTTCCCCTAAGAAAAGGCTACTGAGATAAGCCTTTCCACCACGTGTTGTTTAGATACTTAACGGGAAAAGCCAAAAATAGTCTATGTAGGTCTACACACAGTGCCGGGCCATGGTGAGAAGAAATCCGTCCCTTCATCTATTTTCACTCTTCGTGCTGGCTGTTTAATTAGCTCCAGCACTCCTGGAACACTCCATTTGGGAGGCACCCAGGCCCAGGCATCATTAATTTCCTTTCAGTCACACTTTATGCTGTCACCATACAGGCAAAGTGGATCTGAGAGAGATGTTTAGTCATCGAGCACCCTAAATAGTTTCTTCTCATTTCACTTCGTACTGTAAATGCATTAAGTCTTGTAGCCTCTGGGCCTGCAGTCTCTGCCCAGGATGGAGGCACTGCTTGCCATTCCCACCACACAGGACACAGAATCTTGCCACTCTTCCAGGCCAGGTGATGAAGGGGGCAGTGGGGCAGTTGTACCCAAAAGCAACCTGGCTTCTGGGTTCATCTTAAATCTGCATGGATTCATTATTCTACATCTCCAGCCTTCTCCACAGGTCCTGTCTAAAACTCCACACTTGGATTCTGAGATTTGCCAGGCCCACTGCACACACCTGGAGCAGCAGTTCCCAGCTCTCCTCGCTGCCTCACAGAAGGGAGCCCAGGCCCTCACGGAGGAGGCCACGGGGAGCAGTCAGGGGCTCAGCATGCACCAGCAAGCGAAAGCTCCCCACGTGATTCTCAGGTGCACGCAGGAGGGAGAACCACTGAAGACGGAGAGACCGCAAGAAAGGGGACAGAAATATCTGAAAAGTTCGTGCTCCTATTACAAGATGGTGGGGTGTTGGGGGGAAATGAAAAGGAAAAGAAACTCGAGGGAATATTCCATCATGAGGATGATTAAATAAAGGTTCCCATTATTCACAATGTGTGTCCTTCAGTGTGTGTGTATATACATGTGCATGCACACAATGTATGATATACACATGTATATCATGTAAACAGACATACTTGTACACGCATGGAAGGTCTCTAAGAAGGACACACAGGAACCAAGTGCAGTGGCTGCTCTGGGACAGGAACTGCCCCGCTGGGAGCCCGGATGGGAGGCAAACACACTTTTAACTGATTTATATTTTTTTTTATGTGCATATGCTTCCTCTAAGCATATTAAATTTGCATCCTTAGGATTGAGACAAGGGTGGATATGAAGACCTTTAGTCTAACAGGGCCACGCACCACAGCTTAACTTGGCAAGTGGGAGAGATGAAGTTTCGTCCCATAAAGACTGCTCCAAGTGACAGTGGATGTGCTTGACAGGTGGGTGCAGGACAGGGGAGTAAGGAGAGCCCTATGCCCTGCCCCGAAGGGAGTCAGATTCTTGGCAGCTCCCATCACGTAGCACGTGTCTCCTCTCTCCTCATCCTCCACCCTGGCTACTCCATGGCCTCGTCATCTCTGCTGCTGAGGGTGGAGTGTGGGCACGCTCGTGGATGCAGCTCACAGGATAATCCAAAGCCCTAGGGAAACACTAGTCTTCCCAGGTGGCTCAGTGGTAAAGAACCTGCCTGCAAATGCAAGAACCACAGGTTTGACCCCTGGTCCGGGATGATCCCCTGGAGAAGGAAATGGCAATCCACTCCAGTATTCTTGCCTGGAGAATCCCATGAACAGAGGAGCCTGGCGGGCTACAGTCCACGGATTACAAAGAGTCAGAAACGACTGAGTGACTAAATAACAACAGCAGGGACACATGAGGTCTGCCAGGGATAGGGCAGGATGAGGGGAAGGAAGGTTGGGGGCTCTGTTAGGTCGGGGGTAGGAGAATAAGCAGAGGCTAAAAAAGGAAAGGAATGAGGCAGGACAGGACCAAAGAACACAGAGGTAAAAGGAAGAGGGAGCAGCCCATAGTGGAGGTGGGTGGAGGCAGAGCACAGGCAGGGAAAGCACGACTTCCTTCTCCAGGGATCTCCCCAGGCCAGGGATCAAGCCCGGGCCTCCTGCACTGCAGGCACACTTTTCACGACCGGGCCGCCACGGAAGCCCTAATCTAGTGTGGCCTCAGTTTAATGTGATTCCATCTACAAAGACCCTACTTCAAATAAGGCCACTTTCACGGCTATCAAGTATTAGGACTTCAACATTTGCTTTTCAAAGGGACACAATTCCAATTCTCTTCTCCAACACCAAGAGCCAATAAGCCAAAAAGCAGTATCTTTTAACCCTGAGGGAGCAAAGAGCATGACCAAACCTCATAAAGCCAAACCAAGTTTTCTATTAAGTGTAGTATCAACCAAACAAATTCTCAGATACCTGTCAAAGGCTCAGAAAACACACAGCCCATTTATCCTTTTTGAGGAAGAAGTTAACTTAAAAATAAAAATAAAAAAAAAAAAATCAAAATCAACTACTCAACAGTGGGGACACTATGACTGGAAGGAAAAAAGCAAGAAACCATAATTCAAGCCCAGCCTTCAAACACTTCACTCAACTATCCCTCTTCAGCTTCCATTCCCTTTTCATTCAGGAAATGTGTTTCTCGAACCATATCCTTCATCCCATGGTGCAGAAAGAATCTCTTACTTCATCTGGTGACCTCTTAAAACAATAGTGCCTTGTGCCAGAACTGGCTAACAATGGCTAGCATTTTTTACATGATAGTGACATTGGGGCAGAGTAAGCTCTCTTTACTGCTCCCCACCAACACCCTACCCCAAACAAGAAGTATCACAGAATACCACCATGACCACTTTCGTTGCCAAGGAACTGATTACAAAAAAGAAAAATACAAGTTTACCACGTGATCATTTTTTCAAACACCTGGGATAAACATTTAAGCTAGTGTACACAGTTTTGTACATGTCATATGATGGCAATAGGAAAACAATATGCACCACCAAAAATGAGAAGTAAATTTAATAAAATGTTGATGGTGGTTACTCCTAAGAGAGTGAGAAGTATCGCTCTTTTTTCCCCTTTCCTTTTACATTTTATGGTTGATGTCTGTTCTGACATTTTTATAATTAGAATGCTTTGTAAGATAAAACACACTTTTCCAGTAAACATTTATGTGAAACATAAATTTGCATCTATCTTCTTTTACTTACAGAGGTTTCCCAGGAAAAGACTCTCCACTGGATACCTGTCAAGCCTATGTCCTCACGAGTTCCTTTCTTCAAGAAGGAGGGCTCACTTTTCCTTTATCCAGCCTCTTCTAACCATGTCCACTGGTTTTACTTAACCCACCAGGCAAACCTGCCCAAACTACCCACAGTCGTCATTCTCCCTGGTTCTACCAATGGGGATAGTCCTCCTTGTTGACGGTTCCCACCATGAAGTTCTGGACTGGCTTCCTATAACAGACCTCATGTTGTCCAAGATCCAGTTCCTGATCCTATACAGTTGACCCTTAAATAATGTTGGTTGAACTGAACAGGTCCACTTACAGATTTTTTTTTCAGCAGTATAATCTCAGTATTATGCAATCTGTGGTTGGTTGAATGCATGGATGAGAAATTGCATATACAGAGGAACCATGTAGATGGAGGGATAACTATAAGCTACATGCAGAATTTCAACATCAAAGAGGGTCATGACAGCACCCTTCCAGGCTGTTCAGAGGTCAACTGTATAAAGTAGTCAAAAGGAATGTCAAGGTGCTGGCTCTGTTTATATCTTTCTCTGCTTTTAACTCCCAAGTTCCAACCAATGAGTCCTTCCCTTCACATAAAACTGCAACCTGAATATACCCTCTTATTTGTAATGACATGGAGAACTCTGCTTTATACACAGAACTTTCTTGAGGGGGTCGGGGTGCTGCAACCAAAGAATGATGAGGGTAAGACCACCACCTCCACGTCCCACACCTGTGTGACAGCACCCCGGAACTGCACCAAAAGGCAGCCCTGGGGACTGCCCTGGCACACTGGAGCAGCTCCTAAAGCCATTCTCTACCTCAGTTACACACCTTGTACTGCGGTAACTACTGGAACTCACTTCCCTAAAGCGCCGTATTAAGTACCTAGATAACACATCAGTATTTTTCTGTTTTAATTCTGTGTCGGTGTTCACTGAATATATCTGCTCTAATGATGAAGACGATTAAGCTAGCTATTATTAAGATCTTACCTGATGTACCATACCCCTGCTAAGCATTTTGTACCCATTAGCTAATTGATTCAACCTATTCCATTGGAAGTAAATGCTGCCATTATCCCCAGTTACAGATGAGGAAACTAAGGCTTAGGGAGGCTAAGCAGATTGTCTGTAAGTGGCAGATCCAGATGTGAGCACACAGAATCCTCAGTCACAGCACTGCCCTGGCCTGCCTCCCCAACCCCTGCAGACACCCTGACCAAGCTGCAGACGGAGCGTGGAGCACTGCTGGTGCTTAAGAGACTCTGACCACCATCCACTGACGTTTAGCAAGTCATGTTCCTCTGAATGATAATCATCAGGAACATTCTGTCAGATTGGACATGCTGACATTTTGGAGGTGGAAAAATAAGTGGAGGGGAAAAGACTTTTAGAACAATACCATAACCAGTACACCACCCCCTCACTGACTACTCAGATCCAAACCCTGGCAGTCCCTTGTCAGCAGAGCTGTCTGCCAACAGCCCTCGTTACAAGAGCAAGGGAAAGTAGAGAGAGCAGTACCATGCATCCTGCTTCAACTCCTTACAAGGAAAGTGGGATCTATAAACATTTGGGGGAAAACGCCTCAAAGTTTCCAGGCAGCATTTAAACTTTCTCCCCCACAAACAGATTAAAAATACAATGCAACCAACTCAGTACAAATTCTAGAAAGCAGCAGAATAAATCAATTGCATACGTGTGGCTATTTATCAAGATCCTTTTCAGGCCTGTATTGGGGCACAGGTAACAGGGGAGAGAATGAGATAACTTTTCACTCTCTGCTTCTGTCACTTTATTTGCTGTCTTCCTGCTGTATCATTAGCACCATCAGCAAAACCACGACAAAAAAGAAAGAAAGAAAGAGAAAAAAGCATTGCTCAGTTTTGAAGCAGCAGCCTCAATGACATGTCTGGTAAAATATCTTAGCAACAATGTCAATATTGTCTCACCACAGCTAACCATATTAACATTCCACTCTAATCATGATTTCTCAAATATAAATGGAACTTGCATTATTTACTTCATTATTCTCTGAGTATCACTCGGAGAGAGGGGGGACAGTTTTCTAACAATTTTGATAAAGCTCCATGAAAAATGAACACAACATTGTAAATCAACTATAACAATCAATTCAAATAACTGTTTGTCTATCCTGGGATAAACCATAATGGAAAAGAATATATATATATTAATATGTACAGCAGAAATTAACACATTATAAATCAACCATACTTCAGTTGAAAATAATTTAACATCAAAATTATATTCAATGCTATTCAGTTTTGTGTATCTAACCTGCAAGTATGAGGATAAGCAAGTGTTGATGAGCAACTGGCATAAACACAAGGACCATCCTGACAAATTACTTTGATCAAATCCCATCCCTTGTTATTTCTGTAATGGAATCCTTTCACTCATCTGTTTGTATATCTATATTTCAAGTTCATTTTTATACGGCTGCCAGGAACAGTTTACTAGATAATGGAAGAGCTCCTTTTCCTAGGAATTTTCAGAGTCACAAACACATACTTTTGTCATGGCTGGCTGGGGCTGGCTCTGCAGAGACTCAGGAACAAATGGCATGCCAGTGGCTCCCAAGCCTGGCTGACCATTCAAAAACCATTTTAAAAACATTACAGAAGCTTGGGTCCCACTGCTGGTGAGTGATTGACTAGGTCTGGTAGGAATTTGAATCACAAGTGCCCTCAATGAACTAGCCAGGTTTAGAAATCCCTGCATTAGGGCCTTCTCTGCCAAATCTGAGAATACGCAATCTCTTAGGTAGAACCCTTCGAGAGCTCACAGATTCTCTTCGCAGAATGCTGGTGGCAGATCCTTGCTGTTCAGATCTCACATTCCTCCCCCTTCTCCCTCCTAGCAAACACATGCCAACCCAGACATTTGCAGCAACTGACCCAGAGCACTCCACCAGTGCCAGGCCTGCTACACAGCTCTCTCCTCCTGCACCAGATGGAATGGCCAGGGCCATGTCTGCCACACAGATAAGGGAATGGAGAAGACAAAAATAATCTGAGATGCCATTGTTTATAATGCCAAAAGGAGAGAGTCAAGGGGCAGAAACAAAGAAGCCAGAAGTGTATAGAGATTACCATAAATTATAATAAGAGCCACCATTTATAAAATGCTTACAGTGGTCCAGACACTGTTCCAAGTACTTAACTCACTGAATTCTCAGGATGATCAACAACCCTGAGGCAGATGCTGTAATCATGCCTATTTTACAGATGCAAAAATGTCAACAGTGAGGTTAAGCAACTTGACCTGGGAGCTGAACCTATGCAACCGGCTCCTATACTGTACTGAACATAAAGTTTTGGAGACAAACTAGATTCAAATCCTAGCTCCTTCACTTAGCAACTATGCATTCTTAACCTAGTTATTTTATCTCTACTGATAAGTTACTGTTTATAGGAGTTTGTCACACTGTCTAATACACAGTTAAACATTCAAAAAGCAACCTTTATTAGTACTGCCATATTTTACCCCAGCGGGTTCACTTCCTAGTTTTTTTCAATATTGAAGAAGAAAAATATCTCACTACTCCCTCACGACATCTGAGTATCAAAAAAAAAATCATTATATAAATTTAAATATCTGTATATTTTATTTCCTTGCTTAATGGCCTTTTCCAAAACCAGAAACAAATGTGAAAGCAAAACATGTCCTTCATCATCATGATGCCTGTTTTAAAACAAATCATTTCATTTGACTTTCATAATTATTGTATGACACCCATAGAGACTGTTACCTTCATTTTATAGGCAAGAAAACTGAGGTTCAGAAAAACGAAGCGATTTGTTCAAAGAGAACTAGTAGGTACATTCAAACTGGAACTCTCACCTAAGCTTCCTGAAGCCAAACCTGTGCTTATCCATCTTTAAGATGCTGCTTCCATAAATCAGAAGAGATCTGAGGTACTGTTTGGGAACCCAGTAGCCATGGTAACAATTTAATGGATAGTGGGGGCAGGGGGTGGGGGTGGAAACCAGAATTTCTAATCTTCAGACTCTCAGAGCTAAGGATATAGCTCTAAGAGATTTAATCAGATTGCAGCATCAAAACTCTCACATGCTACAGGGAAAGAAAGCCGATCTCCCTGAAATAATGACTTATAACCTCAGTCAGTTTTCAATACTGAACTTACAGAATTAAAACAAAATCCTTCCCTTAATCCCGTCAAAAATGGAGTCTGAGTTAGATGAATCTTTTATAATTCAAAATTTTATAATTCAAAATTAAACATGACATGTTTTACTTGCTTAGGACTCTGGCTACTAAACCATCAGTGGTTAACACCACTTACCAAAATATTAAAACACCTATTGAACTCAACAGAAAATCAGGTAAATGAACAGGCAGGAAAGAGAAAGAAATGCAAATTTTGTTGTCAAATAGTTATATACTATCTGCCAAGCGTGGATTCAAGTAGTTTGTAAACATTAACTCATGTAATCCTCATAAGTAACCCATGAGGCACAGAAAGTTTAGTTAATTTGCTCAAGTTCACACAGCTGGTAAACTATGGAGCCAGGCTACCAAATCCAGGCAATGTGGTTTCAAATGGCTAACGACATATTTAAATGTGTTTGGATTCATTCTAAAGAACTGCAAAATTAAAGCTTACTGGAAAAGATCAAATCGTTCATTTGTCTTTTCACATGCTTATCAGCAGAGGTTATAATCATTCTCACATATTGAAGGCAGAACTGTAAATTTAATGTCACATTTTTGAAGAGCAATTTGACAAAATTTAGAAAAATTATACATGAATGAACTTGTTAACAAGTTTTCTTACAACTATTTTTATGAGAGGACAGGGAGTTAGGCACAAGAAGATTTATTCTAGCATTGATTGTAATGATAACAACAAAAAGAGATGAAACCATCAATAGGAAAATAATAAAACAAGTTACAGAATATTTGCTCAATGTAATACTGAGCAACTTTTTAAAAGTCTATATATTAGTGTGTGCTAATATGAAAATGTGTCTAAAAATTCATTCAGTCAACATCGTAATTTACAGGATAAAACACACTGTGAAGTCTGTGCAGGTTTTCTTAAAGACATATAGCATGTATATGTACGTATATGCATGCCTACACACATACATGCATAGAAAATATCTAGAAAGATTAAAAAACTGTTAACATTCTTTTGGGGAACAAAAAGGGAAATAGAAAACAACTGGGGGTGTATCTTTACTTTTAAAACCATTGTATAGTTTTTTAATGATTGTAGATTAAATATTATATTCATGGTGTTTGAGTGACTTTACAAAAAAAAAGGTGAAGTTATAACCATCTCAAGGACATTAAGCAGAAATGGACTTTCAGATATAGAAAATGAAAGATATCACAGTGCTATTAAATCTAGATTAAGACCATGTAAGAATCTGAAATAAACCTGGGGGAGGAAGGGGAAACACTTCAAGAAGGCAGGAAAAAATATCCCTGGAGAGAGAAATTATAATTTACCACTGTCTATCTTGAGGATGTGCTTTTCTTTATATTTACTCAGCACCAGAGAAAAAAATAAGGGAACTAGCCAGAGACATAGTGGAAACTGAGTCTTTGCTTTAACTAGCTATGTGACCTTGGACAGCTGCTCAGAGTTTTCCAATTTATTTCTCAAAAACTAAAGACACTGAATTCAATTTCCAAGATCCTCCTATATTTAAAAACTTTCACTTCATTACCTTGGTTTAAAAAAGAATCTCTGGGGACTTCCCTGGTGGTCCAGTGGCTAAGCTTCAGTGTCCCCAGTGCAGGGGGACTGGATCCGATTCCTGGTCAGATCCCATATGCCACAACTGAGAGTTCGTATGCCACAACTAAAGATCCCATGTGCCACAACTGAGACCCAGCACAACTAAATAAATAAGAATCCCTGTACACAATAACCCAAGAATATGAGCCATGGACAAAGTCTTATTAAGGAGATGCTCGCCTATCTGCAACTACCCCTGCCTGCTTTCAGGAACTCACAGGACTTGGGCTCCCAGCACATCCAGGGAACAGGAAGTGCTTAGACATGCTGACTTTGTACACAGGCAGAATGTGTACCATGGAAAAACCTGATGACTCATTTGTGTTGTTTTATGTCTTTATTTTGGCTTCTCTATAAATTTCTTAAATATAAGTCAATCAGACTAGCAGTTCTCTAGCTTCATCACAAACATGAAATTTTTAATAATGGAGGAGACACTTTTATCCCTCGAAGACAAGCAATGTGACTTTCAGCAACCTGAAGGAAAATTCCCCTACAAGTAACTTTATAAGGAAATCCCACTACTACACATCATGGGCCAAATTTGGAAAAGGAAAGAACCAAACTAAAGAGTCTCTCACATTCCCAACAGAAAACGTGTACTAGAAAATAAAAAGCAAATACCCAGTACTAGAAAGAGCCATGCAAGCTGGCACACACACACTGCTTACACAGGTGGTGAGCAAAATAGTCCTTTCTGAAGAACAATTTACGAGAAATACCATGAGCCCATGACACTTACTCCTTGGAAGGAAAGTTAGGACCAACCTAGACAGCATATTAAACAGCAGAGACATTACTTTGCCAACAAAGGTCCGTCTAGTCAAGGCTATGGTTTTTCCAGTGGTCATGTATGGATGTGAGAGTTGGACTGTGAAGAAGGCTGAGCACCGAAGAATTGATGCTTTTGAGCTGTGGTGTTGGAGAAGACTCTTGAGAGTCCCTTGGACTGCAAGGAGATCCAACCAGTCCATTCTGAAGGAGATCAGTCCTGAGTGTTCATTGGAAGGACTGATGCTAAAGCTGAAACTCCAATACTTTGGCCACCTCATGCGAAGAGCTGACTCGTTGGAAAAGACTCTGATGCTGGGAGGGATTGGGGGCAGGAGGAGAAGGGGACGACAGAGAATGAGATGGCTGGGTGGCATCACCGACTCAATGGAAGTGAGTCTGAATGAACTCCGGGAGTTGGTGATGGACAGGGAGGCCTGGCGTGCTTCGATTCATGGGGTCGCAAAGAGTCGGACACGACTGAGCGACTGAACTAACTAAAGATGGCAGAAGAGCCTTTAGTATTCCAAGTCAATGGTAGAATCAGTACTTGCAGAGAGGAAATCATGGAAAGAAGTTCTAGAACATCATTTTCTTGCCTGAGATCAAGTAGGAAAGAACATGATGTTTTAGAAGGGTTTTGTTTGTTCTTTAAAGTACTACCCAGTGTCTCTACAAAGAAAAGATGTACTGAACATCTGGCAGAAACCAGATGTCAAGCAAGCACTTTTGTAGACAGGTTATCTTATTTAACCTGGACAACGTGCCTGCAAGCTAACTTAAGAAATAAGTTAACAAAGAAATTTGTCCAAGGTCAAGTTAACAGGGAAGAAAACAAGCTAGGATTTGAATTTGCATCTTCGGATTAGAAAGTCTGTGCTTTTTCTAGACCCTGTTGACAGACGAGGGACAACAAAGAGAAAACCCAATGAAGGAACCCATCAAACCAGACGGAACTGCAGTCCCACTCCTACTAATAACCAGCCTGTTCCAGTCTATGTTTAAGTTCGATCCAAACATTTTAACACAAATTTATTTGAACACTCTGGTAAACAGAAATACAGTACCTTTAGAACTGAATTATTTCTGCTTATTTTGTTGCTTGGGAAACATTTTTAGAGTCACTTAACAACAAGATACCAAATATCCATAGCTCAGCAAGACAGTCACTGTACTAAATTCCTAAATAATAGTCCACTACCACAAAAAAATGAGCAATGCAGCAGAGAATAATCAAAAGCAGCTTCATATTTTCCGGATAAAACAAAGCATCGTTTGTACTCAGGCATTTTTAGAAGGTACCACTGAAAACCAGACTGCAGCCTGGAATGGCTTAAAATACCACATTTAACAATCACATCAATGACTTTTAAACTTTAGAGGCAAACAGCTTCCTTTTACTACAAATTCAAAGTGAAGGATTAGAGGCAAAGCTCATAGATTCAGCACACATACAAACTTAGGGACTATGCAATGCCTTAATTAACTCTATTAATTACAAGTGTATTGAGCTGGGTTTTAATGATGAAGAGGTGAAGGTCAAAATTTTTAAATAAATTATTTCAAACTAAGACCCCTGCTGAAAAAAAAACACCAATATCAAACAGAATGGAAAAGCCTAATAAACGATTCTTTCGGCATATTAAGCAACTTTTCCTTCATCAGTCTATATTTTAATAGAGGCAGCACTACAGTTGAAAGTTGACCACACTGCTCTTCTGCCTCAACTTGGGAACTATTTCCACACCAATGCAGAGAAAGTTGGGAAGTTGGATAGGGCAAGAGACTATGGGTTCCAGTCTGGCAGAGGCCAGAAGGGAGAGGGATTAGCCCTTTCTAGGAGGGCAGGAGGCCTTCCCCATCTAATGCTTCTAGATTGATGCCATTATCTCCAGCATTAAGAGAGGAGAGGGGAACCACTATCAACAGTGAGATATTATAGATGTTCATTAAAATTAAGTTTCAGGGGGCTTCCCTGGTGGCTCAGTGGTAAAGAATCCACCTACCAATGCAAGAGGCATGGATTTGACCCCTGATCCGGGGAGATCCCACATGCCTTGGAGGAACTAAGCCCATGCTCCACAACTACTGAGCTGGTGCTCTAGACCGCAGGAGCCACGACTCCTGAGTCCACGTGCCACAGCTGCTGAAGCCCATGTGCCCCAGAGCCCGTGCTCTGCAACAAGGAGCCACAGTGATGAGAAGCGCACACCCTACAGCTGGAGAGTACTCCCTGCTCACTGCTGCTAGAGAAAAGCCTACACAGCAGTGAAGACCCAGCTCAGCCCAGAATAAACAGATAAAGCATTTTTAAAATTAGGTTTCCTAACTTGGAGACCAGTAGGAAAAAAGTCCAAAAAACTAGCCCTGCCATGTACTCACTCTGTGGAAGCAGAAGCTATTATGTCACAGTGAGCTGCACTAGATATCCACGTTAGGTTTTGAAGTGGAGGGGGCCTGCAAATGTCTATGACCGAGAATCCTCCCCAGAGTACTATGTCTTGCTGGAAGGAAGTCCACCTTGCCCCAGAGAAGCTAAGAAGTCCAAATACACACTTGTTTAGTCTCCCCTACAGCTAGAACACAGGCATGGGAACCAGGTTCAGCCTCTTTTTTTAGTGCAATCTTTCTGTTCACTGAAAAATACAGGTCTGGAGAGAGTCTATTATTACATTGTTTTCATACTGTATTTTTTTAACTTTTTATTTTGTATCGGGAAATTGCCAATTAACAACATTGTGATAGCTTCAGGTGAACAGCAAAGGGACTCAGTCATTTGTTTATTAATATATATATATCCATTCTCCCTATCTTCCCCACACTTGCAATTTCTCCTTGACTATTCTCAAAGCATTTTCGCTTCTAGATGAGTTTTAAAATCAATGTGTCACGGGGATAATCCAGAGAGAGGGTGTGGGGCGGGAGGGTGGAGGTGGGGGTCGGGATTGGGAGTTCATGTACACTCATGGCTAATTCATGTCAATGTGTAACAAAACGAATACAGTATTGTAAAGCAAAACAAACTAAAAAATAAAAATTAATTAAAATTAAAAAAAAATAAATAAATAAAGAAATGGCCATTAAAAAAATAAATAAATAAAATCAATGTGTCAAAACCAAAATAATGGTGGGTACAGGGTACATGTAATTATATACTTGGCCAAATCCATAGAATGCCCAACACCAAGAGTGACGCCTAATGTAAACTATGGACGTTGGTTAATGATGATGTATCATCAGAGGCTCATCAGTTGTAACAAATGTACCTCCCTAATGGGAGAACACTGACAATGGGGAGCTAAGAATGAGTGGAGGCACAGGTATACAGAAAATCTCTGCGCCTTCCTCTCAATTTTGCTGTGAACCTAAAACTGGCTCTAAAAAAAATACATCTTTAAAAAGAAAATAGATGGGATTTCACTAGGGATTAAATCATAGGTACTGGCACCCCACTCCAGTACTCTTGCCTGGAGAATCCCATGGACGGATGAGTCTGGTAGGCTGCAGTCCATGGGGTCGCTAAGAGTCGGACACGACTGAGCGACTTCCCTTTCACTTTACACTTTTATGCACTGGAGAAGGAAATGGCAACCCACTCCAGTGTTCTTGCCTGGAGAATCCCAGGGATGGGGGAGCCTGGTGGCCGCCGTCTATGGGGTCACACAGAGTCGGACACGACTGAAGTGACTTAGCAGCAGCAAATCATAGGTATAATTTTGTAAGAGCAAGTCAGTTTAAAACAATAAATCTGGGGACTTCCCTGGTGGTCCAGTGGTTAAGACTCTGCTCTTCCAATGCAGGGGGCATGGGTTCAATCCCTGGTCAGGGAACTAAGATCCCATATGCCATGCAGAGCAGCCAAATAATAGCAGTGGTAGCAATATCAGTAATAGTAAGAAATCTGCCCATTAGGGAATACAGTATTTCTTGCCATTTATTCAGATCTTCTTTTAAGTCTGCCAACAAAGCTTTAGTATTTTCTTCAATATAAAACCTATACATTTCCTCTTAGGTTGTTATTTAAAGTTTCTGTTTCTATTATAAAATGGGCCTCTTTTCCTATTCGTTGTCCATTCTGCTGTACAGAAAAGATATTAATTTCCTATCCTGGTCTTGAAAGAAAAAGTGAAAGTGTAGTCACTCAATCTCTTGTGATCGCCCGACTCCTGTGACCCCATGGACTGTAGCCCGCCAAGCTCCTCTGTCCATGGAATTTTCCAAGCAAGAACACTGGAGTGGGTTACCATTTCCTTCTCCAGGGGATCTTCCAGACCTAGGAATTGAACTTGGGCCTCCTGTGTTGTGGGCAGACTCTTTATCATCTGAGCCACTAGGGAATCCTGCTCTTATGTCCTCTCTAAACTATCAGGTCCAGGTTTGATACCAATACTCTTAAATCTTAAGAGTTCAGTAATTATTCTTAAATTAAGAAACATTAATGATAGTGACACGATAGGTTTCTGACAGTAAAGGTCACTTAGACGTGAGGCGAGAGGCTGCAGACCTATCTCTAGAGAGCCTCAAAATAAAGATAACATCTCATTTGCTTGTTTTAGATCAAGGTTCTAACACAAGAGCAGGGAAAGAAAAAATAGATGTCCTCATCTGGCCCTCTCCACATTATGGTTTAATATTGATTTTTGTTCCTGTAGGCCTGACTCAAGGCAAGAGAAACTCAGTGTTCCTTTGCACTGGTGCCCTAGTGGGGACAAGGTATATGTTCCTTCCCAAAAAGCATTTTAAAGTTTTTTAATACTGCATTCTCCAAAGTAATTCTGTAGCCTCCAGAAAATACTTTTTGCTCAGCTATAAGCATTTCCTAGGTTTAAAAGAAAACATTTTTAAAAGAATTTTGCTATTTTTAGAGTTGACTCAATGACTTTTAATAACTTCATATCTCACCATATGTAATACTTGAAATATCCTTATATACATATAACTTAAATTTCAACACCTGCTAAAATTTTACCAATAGTTTAAGGACTTTTCAATACCTCTGAAAATATATTTGTTTTCTTTTGAAGAATACTAAATTTAACTGAGAGATTTTCCAAATTTTAAAAACAGGCTCAACATAAAAGTGTAGTTCAAGATTGTTAAAAAAAAAAATCCACAAAGGATCTAAAAAGCTGAACTCAGTATTTTAGACAAATATTTTCTAAATTTCTATGATTGTGAGTTCAAGCACGTAAAAATGAATTTGATTTTGTGTGTGCAACAAAGACTGGTTTAATTGAAAACAGTAGAGCAAAAATTTTCCATATTGCAGCAGATATTATTTCCCAAATTTCAGAGCAGTCTCAGTAGATTAGCCAGCTTTAATTTACAGGGAAACTTAGCTGTGATTTACTTCTATAATGAGAGTTGGCACAGAGTTCAACATAGGAATGGTCAAATTCCAAGTATTTTCCCCAATCATCTTGTGACATAACCATCAAGATTTAAAATTCCATCTGCTTTGTTCCCCAATGGAATACAACCAGGTTCTAGTTAGGAGGAAAAAGGCATACACCATACAGATGTTTTATGAGAAAAGTTCCCATTGCTTTTTCAAGTTGGTTTGCATTAGTGAAAAACCAAAATGTGGGAATTATTATGAAGAAATGATTCAGAAAACACAGTAGTTGTTCTTTAAAGACCAATGGGGAAAATAAACCCCAAATCATATGCTCTACAATTGGAAAAGTTCAGACACAAACAATGTTCACTGTCTGGCCCGTCTGAAAGGCAGGGTGCTGAAAATCATTAATATACTGTAATTTCACATGAGCCTGGCATGGGTCACAGAGGATGGTATGGCCTGTTGTGAAAGACTCCATTACTTCATAGGGAGTTTTGGCTTGGAGACCCTGGCTCTGAGAAAAATAACCCACTGGTTGGCAGATCTAGCCTAACAGACAGCTTTAGGATCTAACTTTATCCTGGAAATTACAAAGGCATCTAAAGAAGCAAATAACACAGTTCCTAGGATGAGTGTCAGCTGAGCTGGAACTGGTTAAAAATTTTTTGTTTTAGACAGCTTTTGGAAAACTCGAGAGGAGGTGGTTTTGGTCTTGACCCAGCAAAGGATGAAGAACCACCCGCCCGCCCCATAGAAATTATGTGAACTGAAAATTCTCCATAGTAACAATCCTAATTAATTATTCAAAGCTGGAAGTTGATTTTCTAAAGTTAAGAGCTAACTATGGTCTCCTGTTTCCATTATCAAAGACTGGTCTCTTCTTTGCATCTGCTTAGCCAGGCATTAATGAGAAGCTTTTAATGGAATTGTTCAGCAACTTCACAACAAAGTCTCTACTTGGTTAAAGGGAAATTAATAACAGAAAATCCATCTAGGTTCCATATAAACAAAATTTTATAAGTTCACTTATTCTTTTACAGAAACAACATAACAATATTACCAGAAGGCATTACAAGATCTTTCGAATTAGAGTTAACTATAATTCAACTTATTTATATCTTAATAGAAATTAAAACTGAACTGTTATTCAATATACAGTAACTCAGAAAACCAGCCATTCTCTGACTCAAGATTAACATGAGTTTACAGAGTGAAATGGTACATTTCAGGGCAATCGATCCATGCTAACAGATGCTTATTGTGCAACACAGGCAGAGAACGTAGTTTTTCTGCTGAGTGGTCACCAAAATAACCTTAGAGGACTTTACTACACAGAATGCAGTGTAGAGTCATACAATGACCGCATATCACCAGAGCTCTACCAACAGGAAAGAAATCCAAGCCAAATTAAGTAGCTCTCATCATAATGAAAACTAGCAGCCTGGCAATCAGTAGGGCTACACCTGTTAGGAGGAAAATCTGATACTCAAAATATTAGGACCAGTCAGCCAGCAGTTGGTCAAACATATAAAATGCAAGCGTGTGTGGGAAAAGAGAAAGGGCTTTCTAGAAACCAAATTCCTAGGCACACCTGCTCTCCCTCAATGTCTATAACTCTGCCTCTGGATCTGAATGAAATGATAAAATTATGACCCTTACAAGTCTTCAGGGAAAGGATTTGGTTCAGAACCCAAATTCAATTTTCAAAGTCCCCTCCCAGAAGAAAGCACAGAAATACATTCAGCTTCTCTTGGCCTCCTGGATGCTGTTTGTCCTAACCCTTATCACTTCCCTGATCCATTCCCAAGACAGTAGCAGCCTGGATTAAGCAGGGCCTTTCGGACTCAGAACGCCCATGCTTGCTCAGCTCACCTCCATCTTGGACACATACCTGTTTCCTTCTTGCTTCCCTTTCCTCCCTCTCGGCTCTTCTTCAGCACAGCCTTTAACATTTTCAACACTCCTTTGCTTCTAAAGAGAAGAGGAAGGGAAGGAAGAGGAATTAAGGATTATAAATTGGAACTGAACTTGCATACTGACACAAAAGGCAACTTGTCTTCAAACAAACAGATCACTTAGGATAAGATAAAGGTAACTTGAGTTTTACATTAATTTTCTGTGAATAAACTAACATGGGGAACTAAAGGCTAAAGACACAGTGTTTTGTAACACTTAATGAAGTGATCAGAAAGCCACTGTCTTTTTATAAAAGTAGAAAAAAAAAAAACCCACAATGGTGCGTTCTCAGCATTCCACATCTAATTAAGGTTATGAGGCTAAATGTGGACACATTACTATAAGATGTCTGGCATAGGAATGTGGGTCTCCCCCGGTTCATGGAAAGAAAACATTAAGACAGAATCAAAAAGATAACGGTTAAGAAGGAAGCCCATGGTTAACGGCATGCTTTACAGGTGCTACTGATTATATAACCATAAGGAAAACATTTTGGAAGGCTAATCAGAACAAAACATTACTGAAAAACATTTGGAAAATAAATACAGGGGGAGCACTTTTCAACCCTGACGTCGGGATCTGATCAAACAGCACACACTGCAATGGGTTTTCACAGCATATAGTTAGGACTCTGGAGGTGGGGGTGGGGAGGTAAGGAGAACAGGCCTGCGGCTGAATCCCTCAAATAATGAGCTGTATTTTTTAAGCAGGGTTATATTGAGCACAGAAAAACAACACAATGGTCCAGGCCTAAGATGAAACATAAAACCATCCCTCCAGCAAGAGACAGACAAAAGGACCATTATTTTGCCAGTTAGGCTTCTTTAGCTCTCTTCCCTCCACTAACTCAGATGAGCTGGCCAGACAACCCCAAACAGTAACAAATCTGAATGGGTTGTGTTACCATCACACCCTTGTCAACACGCTAAGGAGAGGCAGGTAGAAGAAGGCAAGCAGCTTGCTCCTGGAGAGAAAGCAGAGAGGGGACAGACAACTCTTCTGCAGAAAAACCTGCCTCGTGAGCACCAAGCCTCCACAGGCCTTAGCATAACACCCTACACAAGCACACACCACCCCAGAGCTGATTCGAGGTTTTCCGCTGAGAGGGAGGAAGAGTCCCAAAGTGCTGCCATGTACAACACAGGCACAGAGTGACCTCTCTTATCACTGGGTCTGGGCCTGTATTTATTTTTCCAAGTCTTTTGTTTTTCTGATGAAGAAACAGAGACCCTGGGAGGCCAACTCGCCCAGGGGTCACACAGCTAATTAACAGTAGGGCCAGAATCTAAACAGCAGACTCCCAGCAAGGGTCCCCCTCCTTCCAAGGCGATGGCCTCTCTGCTCCATGCAATGAAAGCTTCGGACAACAGCAATCAAACCAGCCAAAAAAAATTAACAACCAACCAACCAACCTGAAAGATACTAGAAAGAAAATATCTTAAGCAGAATTTGGAGAAGCCACAGTGAAACTTATTGAGCGTTAAATCATCTTACAGAAAAAGTCTTTACACACGAAAGGGGCATGGCTCAGAGCCTAATTCTTTTTTAAAAAGCTACTTGAACCGATCCTTGTGAAAAGACATGGGTTTCATGACACGCAAGCTCTGAATTTGGAAGTCGGCCACAGTGTGCTTCCATAGTGGAACTGTGGAAGCACAGATTTCTCTTGACAGTCATGCTTGAAGGAAACAATGCAAAATGTTGTGGCATTTAAAAAAAGGGGGGGGGGAGGCAAAATTAGATAATAAATACATGCCTGGTAAGCACAGACATTTTCTTTTCCAAATTAAAAAACTAATCAACCAAACTTCAAGGTTTGTCATTTAGCAAAGACTACATACTAAAAGAAATAAGACAAAGACAATTATCGATGGAGCCTTGCCAGCAGATCTTGGCCAAGGTCCTCATGAAGCTTTTCCCTGTGTTTTCCTGGATCACTGAATAGCTCAGGCCCCATCGTGGTGGTGAAGCTGCCCCTGATTAACCACCCAGGTCTCCACCAATCGACAACAGATCTACACACCTTTTGGAATACATGTCCCACAGGCTAAGGACTGGCAGACATGAAGTTGGGCATCTCATCTCAGGTACCTTAGGTACCTATTTCAGGGAGCTCAGCTGTTTTCAGGAGAGTCACATCTTCCATATCAGTGGTCTCCAATGAAGAGGCTATCAAATATCTGCTAAAAGGTTTTCTCCCAGTTCTTGCTTCCCCCACTGAATAGTAACTCAATGGAAAGAGCCTATATTTATATTCAAATTATATTCAAACTGCAACATGGAGAAACTTTGATTATGTGTGTGTGCATGCTCAGTTGCTCGGCTGTGTCCAACTCTTTGCGACCCCATGGACTGTAGCCCACCAGACTCCTCTGTCCATGAAAAATTTCCAAGCAAGAATACTAGAGTGGATTGATATTTCCTACTCCAGGGGATCTTCCCAACCCAGGGATCGAAACCATGTCTCCTGCATTGGCAGCAGATTCTTGACCAATGTGCCATCTGGGAGGCTCCCCTTAAATGATTGTATCTGAGTGAAAAATTAAAGATCCCTCCCAGCCCCCATAGACACATAAGCTGGAAAGGAAAAAAGGAAGATTGCTCCCTGTGGGTTAAATTCTGAAATTAACATAGATCAGAGTAGAGCTGTGCAAAGTCCCACTTAGTCATGGCTCAAAAGATGAAACTGGAACTTGACATACATCAACAGACCATTTAAACACTGAGCCCATCTGAAGCAAGGTGGTCAGAAACAGCAAGAACAGTAATAGGCTGGTGGGGCCCACATTAGCAGTATCATCCAGAGAAGATTCTCTGCACACCTGACAGTACCTATGAATTCATAAGTACATACCCCCCACATCCAGAAACAGACCCTCTAGGCTACGGTACCCAGTGCTATTTAACACTGGCATCATAACTACTTTCCCTTCTTCTGATTCTGTCCTTACTGAGCAGGGTCTCATAATCTGACTTTTTAACCTAACAACGGTGGAGGAGAGTGTGCTGGCTCTGGTCAACCCAACACAATTGCCTAGCTTGTTGGCAGATATGACTCTGGGAATAAATTAATAAAACGGTGTTCTGGCTTGAAACAAAAGCTCTCATGAGAAAGAGTTCTGCCAAAGGGAGTCACTTTGCCAAGTACCATCTATGTAAGACATAAAGAATATTAAGTTTCTGATTCCAATTAGAGGACAAAAAAAAAAAGACAGTGGTAAATTCTCGAATGCAAATGCCACCGTGAAGCAGTCTTATGAGAGCAGCTGCAGGGCTCTTCCTGAATGACATCTTCTGCATCACCTCCCTTCCTGCAGCAACTTCAACTACTGTCACTGTTCATCTAAAAAGGATGAGCACTGCCTGCTACAGAAGTGAATCACTTAGAAATTATGCAAACCAGCCTTCCAGGCATAGTAATTCAGATCCAATGATTAAATAATAAGCCCAACACCCAGAAAAGAAATTGCCAGAAAAAAAAGAAACTGCCAGAAGTTATCGTTCAATTCAGTTGCTCAGTCATGTCTGACTCTTTGCAACCCCACGAATCGCAGGATGCCAGGCCTCCCTGTCTATCACCAACTCCCGGAGATCACTCAAACTCATGTCCATCGAGTTGGTGATGCCATCCAGCCATCTCATCCTCTGTCATCCTCTTCTTCTCCTGCCCCCAATCCCTCCCAGCAACAGAGTCTTTTCCAATGAGTCAACTCTTCGCATGAGGTGGCCAAAGTATTGGAGGTTCAGCTTTAGCATCAGTTCTTCCAATGAACACCCAGGACTGATCTCCTTTAGAATGGACTGGTTGGATCTCCTTGCAGTCCAAGGGACTCTCAAGAGTCTTCTCCAACACCACAGTTCAAAAGCATCAATTCTTCGGGACTCAGCCTTCTTCACAGTCCAACTCTCACATCCATACATAACCACCGGAAAAACCATAGCCTTGACTAGACAGACCTTAGTTGGCAAAGTAATGTCTCTGCTTTTCAATATGCTATGTAGGTTGATCATAACTTTCCTTCCAAGGAGTAAGCGTCTTTTAATTTCATGGCTGCAGTCAACATCTGCAGTGATTTTGGAGCCCCGAAAAACAAAGTCTGACACTGTTTACACTGTTTCTCCATCTATTTCCCATGGAGTGATGGGACCAGATGCCATGATCTTCGTTTTCTGAATGTTGAGCTTTTAGCCAACGTTTTCACTCTCCTCTTGCACTTTCATCAAGAGGCTCTTTAGTTCCTCTTCACTTTCTGCCATATGAGTGGTGTCATCTGCATAGGATATTGAGGTGATTGATATTTCTCCATATTGAGGTTATTGATATTTCTCCCAGCAATCTTGATTCCAGCTTATGTTTCTTCCAGCCCAGTGTTTCTCATGATGTACTCTGCATATAAGTTAAATAAGCCGGGTGACAATATATAGCCTTGACGTACTCCTGTTCCTGTTTGAAACCAGTCTGTTGTTCCATGTCCAGTTCTAACTGTTGCTTCCTGACCTGCATACAGATTTCTCAAGAGGCGGTTACGTGGTCTGGTATTCCCATCTCTTTCAAAATTTTCCAGTTTATTGTGATTTACATAGTCAAAGGCTTTGGCATAGTCAAAAAAGCAGAAATAGATGTTCTTCTGGAACTCTCTTGCTTTTTCCATGATCCAGCAGCTGTTGGCAATTTGATCTCTGGTTCCTCTGCCTTTTCTATAACCAGCTTGAACATCTGGAAGTTCACAGTTCACATACTGCTGAAGCCTAGCTTGGAGAATTTTGAGCATTACTTTACTAGCATGTGAGATGAGTGCAATTGTGTGGTAGTTTGAGCATTCTTTGGCATTGCCTTTCTTTGGGATTGGAATGAAAACTGACCTTTTCCAGTCCTGTGGCCACAGTTGAGTTTTCCAAATTTGTTGGCATATTGAGTGCAGCACTTTCACAGCATCATCTTTCAGGATTTGAAATAGCTCAGCTGGAATTCCATCACCTCCACTAGCTTTGTTTGTAGTGATGCTTTCTAAGGCCCACTTGACTTCACATTCCAGGATGTCTGGCTCTAGGTGAGTGATCACATCATCATGATTATCTGGGTCGTGAACTAAAATGGACTGGAATGGGTGAATTTAACTCAGATGACCATTATATCTACTATTGTGGGCAGGAATCCCTCAGAAGAAATGGAGTAGCCATCACGGTCAACAAAAGAGTCCAAAATGCAGTACGTGGATGCAATCTCAAAAATGACAGAACAATCTCTGTTCATTTCCAAGGCAAACCATTCACTATCACAGTAATCCAAGCCTATGCCCCAACCAGTAACCCTGAAGAAGCTGAAGTTGAATGGTTCTATGAAGACCTACAAGACCTTTTAGAACTAACACCCAAAAAGGACATCCTTTTCATTATAGGGGACTGGAATACTAAAGTAGGAAGTCAAGAAACACCTGGCAAATTTGGCCTTGGAATATAGAATGAAGCAGGGCAAAGACTAATAGAGTTTTGCCAAGAAAATGCACTGGTCATAGCAAACACCCTCTTCCAACAACACAAGAGGACTCTACACATGGACATCACCAGATGGTCAACACTGAAATTTTATTTTTTGCAGCCAAAGATGGAGAAGCTCTATACAGTCAACAAAAACAAGACCAGGAGCTGACTGGCTGAGATCATGAACTCCTTTTTGCCAAATTCAGACTGAAATTGAAGAAAGTAGGGAAAACCAGTAGACCATTCAGGTATGACCTAAATCAAATCCCTTAAGATTATACAGTGGAAGTGAGAAATAGATTTAAGGGACTAGATCTGATAGACAGAGTGCCTGATGAACTATGGATGGAGGTTCGTGACACTGTACAGAAGACAGGGATCGAGACCATCCCCATAGAAAAGAAATGCAAAAGAGCAAAATTGCTGTCTGAAGAGGCCTTACAAATAGCTGTGAAAAGAAGAGAAGCAAAAACAAAGGAGAAAAGGAAATATATAAGCATCTGAATGCAGAGTTCCAAAGAATAGCAAAGAGAGATAAGAAAGCCTTCTTCAGTGATCAATGGAAAGAAACAGAGGAAAAGAACAGAATGGGAAAGACTAGAGATCTCTTCAAGAACATTAGAGATACCAAGGGAACATTTCACGCAAAGATGGGCTCGATAAAGGACAGAAATGGTCTGGACCTAACAGAAGCAGAAGATATTAAGAAGAGGTGGCAAGAATACACAGAAGAACTGTACAAAAAGAAGTTATCAAGTTCCTGCTAAATTAAAAGATCATACATGTAACGGTGTACTTAAAAACAAGCATGATAGGATAAAGAAAGAAATACTGTCCTTTACTTTACCACATTACAGATCAAGAGTCACAGGTATAACAAAAATAAATACTGGCCAAATAGAATCCCTCAGTTTCTGCCCCATAAAAACCTTAGCTTCTACCACACAAGTAGTATAAATATATGGTTGGATATAAATATTTAAAAGTAAATATTGGAAAAAGTGGAGAACTTTGATTCTCATTTCTTTATATACTTTTGAGGAAGAGAGAAAAAAACAGCCTCTAGGTCACAACTGAAATTATCTAATGAGAGAAAATTTCCTATAATGTTCATTTAAAAGAAAATGAAATGAGCATATGACATTATCTTCAATGATCTGAAGTCATCCAGATTTTCTTGTTTTTCTACTATCATTCAACATCTAAGTTTCCCAAATGCCACAGATTCTTCCTTTTAAAACTCAGGAAGTTAGCCAACTATTTAGTTTACTTTTACTTCTCAGATTTCTCCTTTAACACATAAACTCTTTGGAGATAGGCATAATGTCTCCATGTTATATGTTAAATAAGCATTCTGCATAGTGATTACAATGGTATATAAAATATAACAAAAGTTACCCTAAACAGTGAGATGACATCAAAACAAGACAAAAACCTATTTCAGTCTGCAATCCCAATGGCAGTATCATAAACATGACCACTTTGTGTGAAATTATAAAGTAATACCAGCCTTCAAACCTTCCTCTTCTGGAGTGCCATACTGCCTATTTACATTATTTTAAGTCGAATCCATGAGCTGAGGGCGGGGACTACGTTTATTCTTGAACAGATACAAACAGAAGCCGGAACACAGTCTTCGCACCCACTCTGTTCTCAGTATTTGTTGACAGATTTAACTAGGTTGCAATGAACACAGATGAGCTATTTCCTCCAAATCAAGCAATTAAACAACATTTATAGCAGTTTATAAATTATAAAGAACTTCCTATATATTTTCATTTGCAAAGAATGTAAAAAACTCAGTTAAATCCATGAGATACTTAGGAGGAAAGGGCTTCCCTGGTGGCTCAGAGGTTAAAGCGTCTG
Organism: Aepyceros melampus; assembly: GCA_006408695.1. Taxonomy (NCBI): domain Eukaryota; kingdom Metazoa; phylum Chordata; class Mammalia; order Artiodactyla; family Bovidae; genus Aepyceros; species Aepyceros melampus. The sequence goes on along the minus strand of SJXQ01001894.1, from coordinate 315,354 downwards.
CTTCCAATGCAGGAGACCCAGGTTCGATCCCTGGGTCAGGAAGATCCCCTGGAGAAGGAAATGGCAACCCACTCCAGTATTCTTGCTTGGAGAATCTCATAGACTGAGGAGCCTGGTGGGCTGCAGTCCATGGGGTCATAAAGAGTCGAACACGACTGAGTGACTTTACTTACTTACTTAGGAGGAAAATGCTGCATTTTATAATATCCTTTCATGTCCACACCTGAGTCAGCCTTAAAATCTCAAGATAATAAAACCTTATCCAGTTATCCTGGACACCTAAACATACGCTATTTGCTCATGCCATGGAAAGGGACTTCTTGCATCAAACCATTTACCTGACCTCAAGCAAAGCAGTCTCAGAAGATGACTCCATTCTTTAGTCATTGAAACATGTATATTATTATATGTGAAACAGATCACCAGTCCAGGTTTGATGCATGAGACAGGGTGCTCGGGGCTGGTGCACTGGGATGACCCAGAGGGATGGGATGAGGAGGGAGGTGGGAGGGGATTTCAGGATGGGGAACACATGTACGCCCGTGGCGGATTCATGTCAATGTATAGCAAAACCAATACAATATTGTAAAGTAATTAGCCTCCAATAAATAAAATTTTTAAAAAGAGGATATAATGTATAGCATGGTGATAGTAATCAATAGCATTGTATTATAAGTTGGAAAGTTGCTAAGTAAATATTGAAAGTTTTCATCAAAAGAAAGGTGATAGCAATTGTGTATGGTGAAAAATGGTAACTAAACTTCCTGTGATCATTTCACAATGTATAAATTTGTCAAATCATCAAAATTCACATCAAAACAAATATAGTATTGTATGTCAATTATACTTCAAAAAATAAAAAAGTAAATAAAAATAACCTACTTAATTTGTAAAATAAACAAACAAATAAAGCCAGAGAGCAATATTTACAAGTGAAAAACACTGACTGGAAAGTAAGACGCGCGTGCTCATTAAGAAAAAAAATTTTTTTATAATTTCAGAGAAGAGAGACATCAAAAATATCCTCAATTTTAGGGACTCAAAATTTTTTCAACCTAATAAGATTTAACACTCACCTAACACAATAGTCATGGCATTTGTAGGACTGCCTTTAGAACTTTTCTTTGCATTGGCAACTTTTACTATTTATCAAAAGAAAGGAAATGGGTGACAGTGGTGATGGGGGTGATGGTGTCTAAAGCAGCCTATAGGATAAATAATAAAAAGAGAGCAAGCTAGAGAAAACAAAGTCGAATAGAGACCACAAAAGGAAACAAAGAGCTCTGCTGGGGGGCCAGCGCTGGCTGCTGCTGGAAACTCATGGAAAACTGTATTGTTAATAGAAGCTTCCTGAAAGCAAGAGCCATATCTTGATGACATTCTTTTAGAGTTCCCAGGAGGCTGGGGAGAAAAACCAACCCTTGCTGAATACTTGAAATTCCAGGCGGTCTCTCTCACATTTTTCCCCACCCTGGCTAGCAGAGAAAACCTAGGAATCAGGAGACCTGAGCCTGGCATTGTGACAGGAAACAGGCCACCAAATGTCTAGGATTCAGATGCTTCGTCCAGGAAAGTTGCAGGAAAAGAGAAGGGGTTATTGATCGAGAAATCAGAAAGCAAGTGTGATGATAAGTTAAAACAGTGGCCTTTCATATGGCTTAACATGCAGAGCTGGGGAAAAGGAGATAAAGCACAGGCGAATGATGCCCTAAGACACAGCAGACCTAACCATTTGGTCCTCTCTATTTTAACTCATTCTACAAACTCTACCTCTAAGTCTGCTGTTCTTCAAAATTAGGTTTGTCTTAGGCAAAAAGATGCCAAGTTTGACTATGAGTTATTAAAAGGAAAGTAAATATACAGTCACAAGTAATGTGAATTTAAAACAGTTCTGGGGGGAAACAAACAAACAGAGTTCTGGGCATGAAGTCTGAACTCAGCTTAAGTTCTGATGCACCAAATTCAGTGCAAATTCCCTATTAGATCAAAGTCATTTTCAACCCCTGTTTAAAATACTCTGTAGAAAGATATACAAGTTGTTTGGAAAAACGTGTCTTTAAAAATGAGTCTCCTAAGCTAATATTTCATGTTGCAAAAAAATTACTACATACAAGTTTGTTTAAAGAAGTTTTCATTTTGGTAACACTTGGCAGAAGAGAAATTTTACTTTTGGAAGAAAATATGAAGAAGTTACCTGCTTCTGGCTACAAGATCCATTTTCCTATATTGTGAAGAGATTTGCTTCATTCAACTCTGAATACCATCCCCTTCATAAAACCTTCCAGGCCATGATAGTCAAAAAGTACCTTTAATCCCACACCTCACTTTGTACTATCAATCAAAATCACAGTGAAAAATGTTAAACTCTACAAATCTCCCATGGCACCTAAAAATGTCCCATACATGTAACAAACACCAAGTAAGTCTCCTTAAATGAAAGAATAGTGGGGTTGTTATGGAGGGGAAATCAAAATCAATAGCAATTCTCTCCCACAACAGATTTGGGCTAATAATTTAAGAATTCTTCTGTTACCAAGTACTAATTTCCAAGTTTATGGACAAAGTTATTTGACTTACAGCACATTCCCATGGCAAGATCTGCTGTGTTATCAGGCTTTCAGAAGTACCAGCTGCAGGTAGGTTTTATTTTGGGATTTTAAATATGTACACAGAAGGGATAAGTACAACAACAGAGAAGCCAAAGCCTGAAATCAATACATTCTGCCTCAAACCAGGAAAGGTTCAGATAGGGAAATAACCAAGTGCAGCAGCAGCTGCTGCTGCTGCTGCTGCTGCTAAGTCACTTCAGTCATGTCCGACTCTGTGTGACCCCACAGATGGTAGCTCACCAGGCTCTGCCATCCCCGAGATTCTCCAGGCAAGAACACTGGAGTGGGTTGCCATTTCCTTCTCCAATGCATGAAAGTGAAAAGTGAAAGTGAAGTCACTCAGTTGTGTCCAATCTTCATGATCCCATGGACTGCAGCCTACCAGGCTCCTCCATCCATGGGATTTTCCAGGCAAGAGTACCAGGGTGGGTTGCCATTGCCTTCTCCAAACCAAGTGCAGAAGTCCTGGCAATTATCATTATGCCTCCCAGGCCAATGGTTCTCATGCAGGATGGAGCACCAGCCTTGCAGAAAACCCCAGCTCATCTAGAAGCTTCACCCAGGTGCTCCCCAACCAGGCACCTGCCTCCCAACCTAACAGCATGACACTACCTAACTAGAGAACAAAATAACTGTGAAAACATTATTACCATCACCACCACCATCCAGAAGGCCGTAGATATTTAATTTATTAGAGAAAGAAAAGGCATTTCACAAGCCCACTTCAAGAATCTATTTCAAAAGCTTCCTCTTAGAAGCCTTCCTGGTTTTATTTTAATTGCTTGCCCCCCCTGCCTCCTCCACTAGGCTATGGGCCTCTGAATGGTCAGACCTTGCCAAGCTTCAGCAGCACAGTTTTCTCACTTCAATATCAATGGATATATCAGAGAGGAACACAATCTTAATCCATCTCTAATTCTCAAAGGGAAAAACTGTACCTCAAAACACATTGCCAGCCTAATAAATTTAAGTAAATGTAACCCCCTTGTTTAAAATGCAAGACCCTTAGCATCAGAGGAACTTGTCCTGACTCTATAAGACAGGGTTACAACCCGATTTTCCAATTACAGAATAAGCACTGGGCTAGGTGTTTCATTCTGCACACATTCCTGAGTCTCCACTCTGTGCCAGTCAAAGAGGGGCGCAAAGTATAATATGTTGGAGGAGGAAGACAACATCATCAACAAACATGGGCAGGAAGCCACAAGTCCAGGCCTCCCTTTCTCTGTAAAGTGAAACTGAAGTCTGAGAGGAGCAGAGATGGTTCAGAATACCCCCTGTAGAGAAGAGGAAGGTAAGCACAAGATTGAAAGGACAGCTCAACAGTTCTGATTGCCCAACCAAGAGCAAGACACAATGAAAGTGTGCAATTCCACCTCTGATGCTCAGCCCCAAGGAAGAACCATCCAGAGGACAAGAGGCTTGATCGGCCATCGGGTGTTGGCAGCGCAGGTGCAACAGGAGTGGTCGGGGTGCTCATACAAGAGTACCCAGAGTGGTGAGGCTGGACAGGAAGCGAGTGGAGCCCTGGGAAGAAGGACAGCCAGAGAGAACAGGGATGGTGTTGCAGACAGATCAAAGAGCAAACACAGAGGGACTAAGTGAATGAAGAAGCTAAACAGAGGCTGTCTGATCCCCTTAATTTTAAGTTCTTGGATATGGAGCAATTCCAGATCCTGTTAAAGCCCACATGACTGCCAGCAGCACGGCTCACTGAAGTGGAACATCCTCAAGTGAGGATCGGAAGCAAAGGAGTCAAGGAACTTGATTCTTGGCCTGGGAAAGGGCCATTCAGATTCTCCCTGCAGTAAGGGAGGCAAGGTTAAGGATATCAACCACCACCCTAACAGCCAGTATTTACCAAAGTCTTTACTATATATCGGGTTTTCCTGGTAGCTTAGCTGGTAAAGAATCCTCCTGCAATGCAGGAGACCCCAGTTCGATTTCTGAGTTAGGAAGATCCCCTGGAGAAGGGAATGGCTACCCACTCCAGTATTCTGGCCTGGAGAACTCCATGGACAGAGGAGCCTGGTAAGCTACAGTCCATGGGATTGCAAAGAATCAGACACAACTGAGTGACTTTCACTTTCCTTTCTTTACTGTTTTATATTCTGAAGAGTTTTATATTCTTCGGCAACCTCATTTTTAAAATCTTTAAAAAATCATCTATGGGACTGTCTCACTGATTCATTTTTATAAATAAGAACACAAAGGCTTAGAGAGATGAACAACTTGCCCAAGGTTACACAGTTCATAAAGGTGAAGCTGGGACTTGAACCCAGCTCTGACTTGAAAGCTCAGGCTCTGAATTGCTACCTCCCAAGTCCTCAATGAACCAGGGAGAGGGGAGCTAGGAAGGTGACTAGGAAAACACAGAATACAAGTCTCAAAGACAAATGGCTTTTGCATGAGGGTGACAAAACACAGTTGTTATGGATCCAGCTGAGGAGAGCTGGGGAAAAAGCTAATGCCAGGCCACAGGAGCCACGAGACCGAAGCCCGTGCAGCACCACCCAGGGTGTGGCTATGAAGCCCAGTCTCTGCACGTGGTCCCCCCCTTTCTCACACGGCTCCACGGAGGGTGTGACCAAACCACAGGACGCTGTGCTGTGTAAGGTTTACAGCAACTGGAGACCCCAGTCCCAATCCTCATAAAGGCGATTAGCTCCTTAACAGCCGCCCTCTGATTACATCTTCTCTTTTCCCTTCTTCCTGGGAAGTTTTCTACTTATATCATACAACAGAGTTATGAACCACAACTCACATGGGCCACCTTCTTGATGTGTGACAATGACAGCTCCCTGAGTAAAGGTAGGAGGCACCACATTATTAACTAAATGACCTTGGGCAAGTTATCTCGCCTTTCACTGGCTCATCTGTCTAACAGGAACACCGCTTCCCTTCCCATTTGACAGGGTAATATCAAGTCTCTTCCACCTCTAGGTGCTATCATTGCAAAGGGGAAGCTTTATTTCTTGTTCATAGGGCCACTGTAATCACAGCAGCTGATAAACCATCACCACAGATGAAAAAGGAACTCCTCTAAGGAGTCTATGGCATGGGCTGATGATGAGTCTTTAGTATGAAAGGAGAAGCGATCCTGAAGACATGTCAGAAAGTCCATTTTTTTTCCAAAAAGTGTTAAAAGGCACTCAATCAATCAGTGCCAGCTGAATGAAGCCTGGTATTATAAATCTAAAGAAATTAAATTTTTTAAATTGCACCACATCTGGCCTCAAAGTGAAAAAAGGTCAGACAGCTTCAAAGATGCCCTGTGAAAGGCGGCCATTCATTACAGCAAGATCTCTTGCTTACGGCGCTGACAGACGGGTCTTTCACTTAGAGCTTCAGAATATAAGACGTCAAAATCCCTCCTCCGCTTCTGTCAGTGCTTGCTATGATGCTCCAAACAAGGTTATACCTCCCCAGGACCTAGTTTCATTAGGTTGGGCATTCTCAATACCCATGTAGTTTGCTTTTTTTTTTTTTTCAGACTCCCCCAGGTGATTCTGATGTACAGCCAGCAACACGCATTTAAGACTAATTATATTTCAGGCCCTGCTCTAAGCACTTTATATATATAGTCATTTAATCCTCACACCAGCCCTCTACAGAAGGTGCTATCAGTAACTCCATTCTATTGGAGCACAGAGAAGCTGGAACTTGCCCACAGTCATGAAGTTCACGAGGGCCCATCTAGGCAGCTGGGCTCCAGAGCCTGACCAGGTAGTCCTATCCCATGCCTCCTTTTTGGATAAAAGCGAGAGAATAGCTCCCAGGGGCCTGGTGAGGTGGTGAAACAGACAAAACTGTCAAACAGCGGGGACAAATCATCTTTGGACACACACACACCTGCCACCCCCACTGTAGCATCCCATGCCTCAAATCTTTCTTAGAAAAGAAAATCTATCTCTATCCCTCATCTTCAAAAAGACACCTACTGTCCACTCCCTCAAGTTCTGCTAGGCACCCAATCAGAGTTATTTCAAGCTACCGTGTTGTTGATATGTATGATCTGGAGGCATCACACAAGATACATGCAAAAAAATGAGCACATTCAAGTCATGAGCTCACAGGTGGAAAACACTGGGAGATGGGCCATACTGTTGATAAAGAAGATACTTTGGGGCAGAGACCTCCGTGTCACATAGGCAATGCTTCCCCCACTCCAAACACTTATCCAGAAATAAGAAACTATGCTATTCAAGAGGAACTCAAAAAACACCTCCCCATTCTCACTAGAATGAACTGAATGAAGCTTGTTAAAAAGCGATCAGCTGGGGCAAGGAATGGCCTGTGCCCAAGTTCTCCTCTGGACAGTTTTACACAGTCCAGTTAATGTAACATGGTCTTAACCTTGGACATCAAAGTTCTAAAATAGATTAGGTGATGCCAGTGATAATGCTGTGGAGCGCCAAATCAAATTCACAGCTGTCACCCTGTGCATCATATGAGCATCCTCTCTTCCCACAGCTAAGGCAAGTATATCAACACACGGATCATGGGGCTCTTATCTGAAATCTGTAAGGAAAACCATCCTGGGCCATAAACATTTGGTTGCAATTCAGTTCAGTCCAGTCACTCAGTCGTGTCTGACTCTTTGCGACACCATGGACTGCAGCACGCCAGGCTTCCCTGTCCATCACCAACTCCTGGAGCCTACTCAAACTCATGTCCATCGAGTCGGTGATGCCATCCAACCATCTCATCCTCTGTCGTCCCCTTCTCTTCCTGCCTTCCATCTTTCCCAGCATCAGGGTTTTTTCTAATAAGTTGGTTCTTCGCATCAGATGGCCCAAGTATTGGAGTTTCCGCTTCAGCATCAGTCCTTCCAATGAATACTAGTTGCAGCGCACAGTCTCAAACTGCGACTGCCGCAGGGCCTCTCAGGAAGGTCACGTGGGAATGTGTGCTCAGCCGCTCCAGTCAGGCTCTTTATGACCCCGTGGACTAGAGCCCATCAGGATCCTCTGTCCATGGGCTTCTCCAGACAAGAATACTGGAGTTGCCATGCCCTCCTCCAGGGATCCTCCCAACGCAGGGATTAAACCTGCATTCTTGCATTGCAGCTGATTCTTTACCGCTGAGCCACCAGGGAAGCCCCACTTGAGAATGGGCATTGGCTTTATTTTTCAACCCACTCCAACTGCCCCCAAATGGGGACTACCAGAGTTCCAGATGATAAAATTCAAAGACAACTCATGCTAGGAAGCAAAAGCCACACATAGAGAGGAGACCTTTTTTTTTTTTTTTAATATTAACAAATCCAGGCTCAAAGGAAGATAGGAAAGACACAAGGGTGCCATCCAAGTCAGGAGTATCTGACCTTTTAAGTGCCATGGGCTGCCTTCGCAATCTAGACCCTCTAATCAGAATGTTTCTGAGTGATTTTGACATAGAAAATGCAATTACAGAGAAAATCAATTACTGAAGCAGACATCAAAATATTTAAAAAGCAAATCTTGATAATAGTAATGTGTGCTTCTTAATGCATAAATAACACAACACAGCAGCAGGTGGGAGCTACTGTAGTTTCCTGAGTGGTGATAGGCATAACTGATAGCTTAAACTACCTCCCTCAACATGATACAAAAGTCTATAATTTCTAAGTGCCAAAGACACAGGTGCTTCTGTTATTCCAAAGTTTATTCTCCCTTTCATGATTGGAGGAAAATCTACATTTTGGCTACAGTATAGCAAAAATTAAAATTTGCATTTCTCTCCACCCATCGAAGTTCAGAGACCCTCTGCAGTGCATCCAATGACCCTAAGAGTTTGGGACCCTTACCCAGAGAACCAGGGTCAGCCCCAACAGAACAATTACTCTAACTTGCCAAAAGCTCTGCAAATAGCCCAGGAGTTTCCAGAGAAACAGTAGCTCACTTTTATCCCACTCCTGGAACCACTGAAATATAGGAAATTAAACAGTAATTTACTGATTGGCACACATCAGCAGGATTGGGAACTCCACAAAGACATCACCCCTAACAATTATATGCCAAGTTCTATGGTTAATTTTCACAGTAGTCTCTAAAAGTTCTATTTAACAAGAAAGTTCATCACCACCAAATTACTAATAACAGCTAGCCTGGCATCATGAGAGAAATACCTATGGAAACCTAGTATGAGACAATACACAAAAGCATGAAAGTCAGGGTGAATATTAGGGACAAGTGTGTTTTATGTTGGTTTTATTTTCTTGAATTCTCTTCTTATCCTTTTAAAAAGTATTTAAGGTCTAATATGTATGGCCTTCCCATGAATTGGACCAGGCTTCCATGTGAGACTGGTACCCAAGGCTTGGCCTCTTCCACCCCCACTGCTTCATACAACCAGGCCACTCACCAGATGCATGCCTTCATGGGGGATGCCCTAGGAAGATAAATATCATTCAGAGTCCAAAATACACGGACTCACATTGGGCCCCTGCCAGTTTCTCATGGATCTTGGGTAACTGAGACAGTTTTTGTTTTCATGGTTAGGACTACAAACAACAGCTGCAAAAGTGTAATACTTATTCTAGACTAATAAAATTACCTAAATCTGGCTCACTGTTTCAGCTGTGGCAGCAGCCAAACTTCCCAGAAAGATGCAAGCCCTGTATAGATTCCAGAAGATCTGGGATGGGAGCTCTGAGCTAAACTGGAGGCATCCAAACCCAACCCCCATCAGCAAAAGATACATTAACTAAGTTCTGAATTACAGGATAATTCCTATGTGTGGAGATTACAAACATTATTTTTAGGAGTCAGATAAAACTTTAATCAAACCTATAAAGTTCAAGCACACTTGAAGTTATGTGACATGCCATATATGAACATCAGATTTTTTTTCTCTAAAACACAGTGAAAGGTTCAATTAAAGCCCTTAACTTTGCAGGGAAGCCTTTGATCATAGATTCTGTCACCACCTCTCAACACATACAGACAGTATGAAACATATCTCAGACCTAAGGAACAAACCAGTATTGTGAAGTGGCATGGAAACCACACATACATATACACAGAGATCATGCTCCTTTCAAGTCAGGGGCGGGGGGCGGGCACAGGGAAATGAGTTGCAGAAACTACAGCTTCCAAACTGAAAAGGTTCCTTAGACACAGTACATGAACACCGCTATCAAATTATTTTCTAAATGTAAGTGTGTGGTCCCAATACCTTCTTTAAGGAAAAACAGCCTCATTAGAACCCAGTGGAAAACAGGAACCCTTTTCTTGAATAACTCTGAATCAAAGACAGTGGATATGAAATTGTTTAGATAAAACGAAGATGTTGCACAGATGTTATAAGTTGTCATGGTCTTACTAAAACATCTTTCTGCTACAGCAAAATATGAGTCCGCCACAGAGCTGGATATAAAATAATAAATATCTGTCCCTTGTCTTTATGTAATCCAACTTCCCAAGCTGACTCCCTTCTGCTTCCTCAGAAACCTAATAAAGCCCATATTTCAATGTACTGAGAATTCACTGAAAACCACAAAGCCATTCATCTCCAACTCAGACTTGGTTATTACTTTTTTTGCAATTATCTCTTATCAATACTGTAAATCTGTAACAAACAATAGGCCTTTACTCCACAAATCCAACAGACCACCATAAAAATAACAGCCAGGGTGGGAACACGAATGCACCCCATAGTAAGTACGCGTATGTCTTTCACTGTGAAGAATCTGGCTTAGTCCTCACGACGAGGAGGAGGTCGGAACTGTAATTGTGCTCTCTGATAGATAAAGAAATTAAGGGTCAGAGAAACTTCACAGCCTGCCCCAAGCCACATCTTCCCTCTTTTTTAAAAAAAAATTTATTTTTAATTGGAGGATAATTGCTTTACAATATTGTGTTGGTTTCTGCCATACATAAACATGAATTGGCCACAGGTGTACATATGTCCCCTCCCTCGTGAGCCTCCCTCCCACCTCAAGGCCCATCTTGCCCCTCTGGGTTGTCACAGAGCACTGGATTTGAGCTCCCAGCGTCATACAGCCAATTTCCGGTTGCATCTATTTTACATATATTAATGTATGTATTTCAATGCTACTCTCAATTCATCCCACACTTTCCTTCTCACATCGCACTCCTTGGAGGAAAGAACACTAGAGCCTCACGTTTGGTACCCCGAGCCCTGGATCCCAAAATTAAATGCTGCATAAAACCAGTGTCTGTTGCACAGCATGGGGCCTAAAGATAGGACATATAAAACTAATTGTCTCTGTGGAATTTAGAAACCATTCAACTTTCACTAAAGCAGACCCTCCCCTTAGAGAAATTTGGTACCAAAAACTATGAGGGAACTATGAGGGAAAACAAAGAACATTTCCTTCTTGGAACAAGGCAAAAGGAGAGACCTATAGGGAAACAAAATACAGAACTGTCTGTGCCAGGACTACATCCAAGTCCATCCTTGCAAGATCAGTTAAACAGAACAATAAAACTCATTAGAACTCTGCTTTACTTCACCTCCCTAGTCTTAAATATGTAGACTTCATAGATGATATCTTCATCTACTCCAAAACAGTTACATTTAGAATATTAATAATAGCAAAAATCAGATCTACATATACTATCCTCATTATCAATGTTTTTACTTGGGTCTTTTCTGGCTTTTACTATTTGAAGCTCATGAATGATTCAATCAACATGATCAGAGGTCCAGAAGAGTGTATATTTTCACATGTTGTTATTTATAACCTAAAAGGAGAGGCTCATCTGAGCTAGCCAGTTATCGACTTCCACAACTTCAATTCTTCCAAACAGAATTTCTTAAAACTGTCACTGAATTTTAAAGCACCTTCCCATAAAAACCCTTCGAGGGTAAGGAGCATGACCCCACCATCCTAAGCTCGGGCTACCTAGCCAATAAGCAGCTAATAAAAAAATTCAGGAGTTGAACCCAGATAAAGCCCCAGAAGACACAGACCATGGTTTTTCCATTTAAGGGTCTTGTCTTTATCACCTACTATGTTAAAAAAATATATACACACACACACATATATGGTGATACACAAATTTGGAAAAGTCCCTGATGCTGGGAAAGACTGAGGGCAGAAGAAGAGGGCGACAGGATGAGATGGTTGGATGGAATCACTGACTCAAAGGACATAAGTCTGAGCAAACTCCAGGTGATGGTGAAGGATGGGGAGCCTGGCATGCTACCGCCCACGAGGTCACAAAGAGTCAAACACGACTTAGCCACTGAACAACAACAACACAAGTTTGAGTAAAACCCAGTTCCTGCCCTGAACACAGCCAACCTACTCGCCAGACAGAAATCTAAATCTGTGGCATCATGGGAACAGAACAAGTCAGAGCAGCATATGATGACGAAGGTTTTGGAGCCACGGAGACCAATCCATAGGTTTAAAATCCCCAAACCCTAACTCTACTATGCTTCACCTTCCCTGTGATCCTGGGCCTGAAACTTAAACTCTCTCAGTCTTAGAATCCTCATTTGTAACAGAGATGACATACCACAAAGTGACTGTAAGGATTAAAAGCAGTATGACAAGTGCCTAGAACTATGCCTAGCAAGAAATACATATTACATAGACATTGTGACAGTCTCATGTTATTCCATCTGCTTATATCGGCCCAACTACAACTTGTAAAGCCCAATTAAGTGTCAGTGGAATGGGCTTTCCTTTTTTCTATTTAGGATATTAAAATGATAGGGCTTTATTGCCAATAACAATTCGGAGCTGACTGAGGGAGAATGAAGGATGAGTCACACACTTCTGCCTTGAATAGCGCTAATGACCACAGTGGGAAAAGCAGGCAGAAGCATGGGGGTGAGGGGACTTGGGGAGGTGGAGGGTGGAAAGCAGGCAACAATTAGGAGGGAAATGAGTCCAGTTTGGATATCTCAAAAGTACATATGAGTCATCCAAGTAGAAATGTCCAAAAGATTGTTTGAGACAAGGGTGAACTTGGAGAAAGACCTGGGGGTCATTAGCATGTGGGTGGTGGCTAAAGCCATGGAAATATTGAAGTCGGCCAAAGAGGCTTAGCAGACTGGAAGGAAACCACCAAGGATGCAAGCCCAGGGGATGTGCACACTTACTGGCAGGCACAGTAGAACCTAGGAAGAAATGAAAGGAGAAGAGTAGGGAAAATGCAAAGGAACCCAAAGGACAAAGTTTCAAACGAGGAATGGGAGTGATCAGTAGGTCAAGAGCTACAGAGAAGTCATGTCACAAGTCCTCTTAGAGGCCATCTGTAACCTTAGCAGCAGTTTCTGGGACAGTGAGGTGATGGAAACCAGATGACAGGTCGTCGGTAAGACCTCTGCCTAAAAGGTGAAATTCTTTGATTTCAAAATAGAAACTCACTGTTCTCCAAACCCACCAAAATATCAAAACCTCAAACAACAGATTACAAGGTGGTTTTTTTTTCCCACCAGAGAAAGGGAAATTTGCAAAAGAGACCCAGTTAAAACCCACAAAAGCCATTTAACATGGTCTTTGCTATTAAGCTCCTATCTATTTCCTTGAAGTTGGTCCTCAGAGAAAGAAAAGAAAAATTAGCTTAATTCTCTACCACCCAAAAACTGGAGGAGGGAAAAAAGGGTCTAACTTCTAGATAAATTTCCTGTCCAATAACTCTAAGGGCAATGCATATAAATTGCTGTTTCAACATTACCTTGAGAAATGTGTTGCCACAAGTTGGGAAAGACTTTGGTTTCAATATGCAAATCCCTGCATACTTGGATAAAATTCCATTTAAGCAGAGTCCCACCTGGATTTCTAAATAAGCCTGAGCTCTTGTTAAATTTAGTAGATTGTTCCTCAACATCATTTTCCTCATTCTTTGTATACTTATAACTGTAGAAAGTGCTTTCCTAGGCAATTTTAAATAAAAGTTATAAAATGGTTCTATGATGCAAATTATAGCACTACAAGGGACTGTTTGGCTTGGCAGTATAAACTGGTAAAACTGGTTAGCAGACTTCAAAAATTATTCCCTCAAAACATCTGCTCAGGCTAGAAAGAGGTTTTTGTTTTTCTTACGTCTACTCCACATACAAGAATTTATACACCATCATCTCTTAAGAAGCTTAAAACACACGCACACGCAAACACACACACGCACACATAGATAGATAGCAATTGAACAACAACAAATCTAAGTTGTGTCCAACTCTTGCAGCCCCATGGGCTATAGCCCACCAGGCTGCTCTGTCCATGGGATTTTCCAGGCAAGAATACTGGAGTGGGTTGCCATTTCCTCTTCCAGAGGATCTTCCCAACCTAGGAATCAAACCCACATCTCCTGCATTGACAGGTAGATTCTTTATAACTGAGCCACCAGGGAAGTCTAGATAAGTAGGTAGGTAGGTAGATATATACACAGCAGGGAGACTCTCTCCATCCCCCTATTTCCAGTTCAGTAGGCCTAGGGGGAGTCCTAGTATCTTAATTTTTAAAACCTCCAGGGAGATTATAATGTGTCCTCCCCTGACATGCTCCTGTTGAGAAGCTTTTATGTTTTGGCAGGATCCGAAGGCGGGGGCAGCCAGGGGGGATGGCAACTGTCCACTGCTTCATGGACGAGCAAGACATGGCCGGAAAGGTGGCTGCAGAGTATGAAGTCCTGCTAGAAGCCACACTGGACAGATGGCAGAGGGCACCTGCACATCACAGGGACGTCTCAAGAACACTCAGAGGCTGGAGGCAGCTTTAACCTGACCCTGCCTCCTAGGGAAGAGTGTTTCCAACACCCACAGAGAAGAGATCCAGGGCAGAGCCTTCATTCCCCGAGTCAACAGTTCTGTCCTGGGCTTCCTGGGGACTTCTGCTCCACAGCCTCAACTGAGAGCATCGGAGCATGAATAACAACAGTCCTTCAAGCTGTGCCCACTCAGGATGGGACTGGAGACTCCGTTCTCAGTCAATTCTCTCTCCTTAAAGGAAAGAGGGAATATTTGAGTCCTACTACATGCTACATACTGGAGACAGCAAACAGAAGTGAAAAGATGTACAGAACAAAAATCTTACCCATCAGGAACCTCCAGTCTCACCAAACACCTTGCATTAGGTACTTCTGTTTCACGATTTACATGTAAGATGGCAGTACAGAAAAACCAGTCCAGGAGATGTTTAGCAACGTGTTTAAAGTTCTTAAGGCCACAAGAAGCCTCCCTGAAACCCAGGAGGCGGGTAACTCCAAACAGGTTAACAAGACAGCATGTAGAGCAGATGAGAGATGGAACCCAAGCTATTGTAACTGGCATGGCCCTAAAAAGGCAGCCTGGGAAAGACATCTGGGTAAGGTAGGTGTAAACGTCCCTTTATTTGTCTACTGGTACCTATGGGGAGGTTTATATTAATTATTAAACTTCAAAAGCTTTTCACAAGGATTGGGGAAGAGAAAAATGGTAAAGGATAAACAACACAATATATCATCTACTGAATCATTCTGTTTACAGCTGAAACTAATGCTACATGTCAACTACATCTCGATTTTAAAAATATATCAAAAACAGACAGCAGGCTGACACCATTAAAAATCTAAAAATTTTCATCAGTTCTGCTGATACCATATTTTTGGTGCCCCCACAAACTCTGAAATGGGCACCAAAAAAGGTCAGAAAGATTTTTAAAGAATGTTATCAACACATCCTATTACTAAGAGTTCTTTGACATAGTAATTAAGTCATGGATTTTTTTTTCAATTCTTCTTAAATTTATTTGAATAAAAAACCAATTTACCTTCAAAAGCCACAGAATTTTTCAGAAAATAACATATTGTGGAAAACTTGGCCTGTAGAAGTATAGCTTTTCCCTGGGTCTCACTCACCTTGCCTCACCCCAGACTCCACTTGCTGGCAACAGAGAGCAGCTGTCTCACTCGAGGGGCACCCTGAAAGTTCCTCTGGATCAGGCGACTACACCAAGATGGGACGAGAACTGAAAAAAGAAAAAAACAGTCAGTACACTCGTCCTATGACACCAGAAGACAGACTTTATAAAACCAGCTACAACCAGGACTTCAGAAAAAGCCATGACGGACGGGAAAAGCCATCAGTACATACATACTTTAAACAGGGGAACAAGGCTGATGGGCTGGCAAACCAAGAAAACTCGTTCCTCCTCCTGACAACCTCTGCCCAGGCTGACCAGGAACTGTCACCAAAAGCCTTGTCCTGAGCAAGGTACTGCAGTGTCCAAACTACCTCTCTAGCTTGGGTTTTCTCTTCAGCTGATGCTAATGAGTTTGCAGCCCAACACAAGCGTGTCAAAGGTTTCAGACAATGAGCCCAGAACCTTGCTAAGGCACTCCGGGTGCTGAAGTTCTCCAGAATATTTTCTTCCCATATTTCCTGCCTCGATCCTCACAGGTCCCGGCTCTCTACACGACTCACCGTTTTCAAACACACCGCCGAATCTCACACCTTTGCTCTCCCTGTTTCCTCATCCGGAGACACCGCCCCCACTCCGGAGATTAGTCAGCCTCCAAACACAGCTCAAGTGCCCCCTGCATGCCCGGCCTACCCCCACAGCACCTCGCCTCTGCACACAAGGCCCCTTGCAGGCACCTGTGTCCTGGCGCTTGCTTCCCTCTGCCTTGACCGCCGCCCCTCCTCCCCAGCGGGCCCCTCCACCAGCCCCCTGTTCTTCTCACAAGGAGAGGCACATGCCAAGCATGTTTGTTCCTTGAAGGATTTCCAACAAGAGGTTCTCTGTGACTGACTCGGAGTCCATTTCCCTGGGAAATATTTTTCTTACTGCTACTCTGGTCCTGGAAGATGTTCTTTATCAAGAGTGCTATCCAAGCTCCAACACACCGACAACCAGGCTCTTGCCCAAGTCAGTCCCCTCGCAGCAAGGCTGCCGGGCTTCATTGCCAAAGAGGATGGATCGTGTGTAGTCATGCTGGGGCCGACGAAACCACCTAGGCCGGGCCCCGGAGTGTAAGGTATGTGCACGCAAAGGCGGGGCAGAGGCCTCTTTTCTCCGTTAAGTCTGTTTGATGAGGAGCTCTATAAGACACGCCACGCCTCTACACTCCCCCCATCACAACCCACCTGAACTTCAGAGATGAAAATGGAGCACGGGGGCTCTTTCTGGGAGGACACCAGGGACGGAGGCAGGGGACAGGCCTGGTGCTCCCCACCTCCACCTCAGAGAGAGCTGAGATCTCATTCAAGCAGAACATGGAGGAGAAACCTACCCGGTCCAGGTGGTCCCCTGACATCAAATCTCACCTCACGTTCAGCAACAGCCCCCAAAGCTGCCCAGGCTTCTGAGCGGCCCCCAGGGTTCTGCTGCCCTAGGTTGCTGGCCTCGCTGGTAGTACTGATGCCTTCACTGCCGCAGAGCACGAGCTGGTGAGCCACAGCTCAAATATCCGAGGCATCCTCCTAGGGTTCACCCATCAGGGAATCACCTGCCTCTTTGCCAGAGTCTGGCAACCAGGGAAGGAGTCCATCTCACACCTGCTGCGAGGACTTCAGCCAGCCTCTTCGCACAAAACACCTCAGCAGCAGAGGCAGGCGTCTCAACAGTCCCAACCACAACTGCCAGACAAGTATAAAAGAAGATCCACCACAGCTGCCCACTGTCGCACAGACCCTCAGCCCAGAGCAACCACGGACAAGCGTGCACTCTCACCACTAACAGGGGATGATACACCTCGTGCTCTCTCTCTGGCCCCTTCGCCACTCCAGCAACCCATTTACTACTTCTGTGATGGTGAGAGGCGGGCAGTCCTTTCTGAGTTTAAGATGATAAACAGAGCTCCGTAAATTACAGAGGTCCCAAAGGGGAGGCAACCTTCTGCAAGAAGGACTGTCCCTACAGCCTGATTTGTGGTGATGCGATCACAAAGTCTAGATTCTGCATTTGGTCCTACATGGGTTTTAAGGGCCACATTCAGTAATTACAGAAAGGAAAAAGGGAGGTGGAGACCAGAGGAACTCTGAGTGGTGTTTGAGGAGTTACTTATAACTACGGTTAGATCACTCATCCACCAGACTCAGAAGAGAAACTACGCCTCGAGTTTTCAACTGTCCTTTAAAAATCTATGTTAGTCGAGGAAAAAGTGGACCTTTTTACTTTCTATATTTTCTTGTTTTAGCATTCCTCCACTAAAACTTCCCAGGTGGCACTAATGGTAAAGAAACCGCCTGCCAGGGCAGGAGACGTAAGAGATGTGGGTTCAATCCCTGGGTCGGGAAGATCCCCTGGAGAAGGAAATGGCAACCCACTCCAGTATTCTTGCCTGGAAAATCCTATGGTCAGAGGAGCCTGGCAGGCTACAGTCCATGGGGTCAAAAAGAGTCGGACACGACTGAAGCAACTTAGCACGACCACTATACAAGGGCTCCATTCGTTTTCAACGCGCAGTCCAAAATTTGGGCCCAAGCAAGTTTTGAAAAACAAGCATTTTGCTATATAATATTCTCATGTAAACTGCAAAAGAAGACAAAGTACACTTACTGAAGGCACTTTCTATGGAACCTAAAATACAGGAGTTTAGAGACCAGGTGGATGATGACATTCAACTGCCAAATCACTAGCTTTTTATTTTCATGGATCTAATTTCCAATTGGCTCCTAAAAGTAAAATTTTAAAAAGCCTTTCGAAGAGAATTATTCGGGTTTACCTCTTGGCCCTCATTCTGTTTCAAAGATAAACAGAGACTTTAAAGTTGTTTATCCAACAGAAATAAGCTTTTTTTCTCTTAGCATCCTTCCCAAAACCTAGCACCGGGCATCTTCAGACCAAAAATGAGGGAATGTTTGCCGTCCAAGTGTGTGGCCGGTGATCCCGTGTAACAGTCCACGTCCTCCGGTGACACTGGGTCCCGCTGCACTGAATACTGCTCCTCAGAGTGTGAGGCCCAGAGAGGGTGACCAGCGAGCTGAAGCCCGCAGCCTTTACCAGGTCACACCCCACTGTATCTGCGAGCCCACGCAGCCCAGTGGAAAACACCACCACAGAAACCCTGAAGCCAGTGAAAGAAAGCTCTTGTTTTTGTTTTGCTTCATTTTGGATGCTGGTGCTTAACAGAAAGCAGGCTTAAACAAAGGCAAGAATATAGGAGACTCAGCACGCATCTGGGACCTGAGCTGCAACGGGCATTATATAAAACTACTTGCTTCCACTTCAAATCTTGCAGTTTCCATTTTCCTTAACACAGGTTTACAACTAGTACCATTAAACTGTCCACTGAGGCGATGTAGATCCTTCACCACCCATCAGAATCTCCTGAGGAGCTCTAAAAATTCTGATGCCCAAAAGATTTAGAACAGAACCTCTAGGGACCCAAATGTGGTTACTTTTTAAAGCTGACCAGCTGATTCTAATGCAAAGCCAGGACTTGGAACCTCTGTGCTAACCTATCCTCCGGATCTTTTTTTTCTGTCTTGGCAGTTGGGGAGCAGCAAATATTTACACCCAAAACAAAGGGAGTGGGAGGAGAAACACAAATTGACAGGTAGAGAGCCGAAGGAAGCTGGAGTAACACTGCGCAGGGGCTGATCACTAGGGTGGGTGCAAGGTGGGGCCTGGGGATGCAACAATCCCGGAAGGAAGGACAGGGATGGGGAAAAACCAGGTCATTCCCTAAGTAAGGCCTGGATGGCCTTTGTCATGGAATTGATAAAAAAAAGAACAATTCAAAGCTCATCTGTAAAGAACATCCTGGTGTCAAGTGTTTGCTATGTGAGAAGTGATTATTATAACAATGGTTTTCAGATGTGAAGACTGTATTTATCATTGTGATTTCTCTTGGTTCTTCTAGTAATAGTACTAACAGGTTTTTTTAACTGATAACCCATATTTTCTTGCTCACTAAATCTGACAAAGCACACACTCATTATAGGCTAACTATCTGGAGTTACAATGTCCAAAGAGCAAAGCTTTCCTAGGCTCATATGAGAGCTGACTTCTGATTTCAATTACCATCATGATGTTCTCAGATGTGACAGCATGTGGATAAGAGAGAGAAGCTGGGTACCTAGGAAGGTGAGGACTGCGAGAACACTGTCTCCAGCTGAGAGCTAATTCCATCCTCACTTCCATGTTCCTTAGTTCACAGGGCTACCTGCTCTCTACCTGTCCTGTAACAGAGGGACAAAAGGCAGGCTGTTCAGCTGCGTACCTCCTTCCCAATTTCAGTCTCTCATGGAGGAATTAATCAGTTTTACTTTATCCATCCTTTACCAGTGCTGCCCAAGTAAATTATGGTGCAGGCCATCTGTACCAGATACACCTGGGCCATTTCTAGACACCCCCAGACAGCATAAGAAGGCAATCAAATACCTGGAGTACAGCCCATGAGTCTGCTTTTTAATCAACCATACAGACACAACAGCCTGTGGACCCATCATAAACTCTCACCAACTCCTCCTTGGAAATGGGTTTATTGGATGTGCTGCTAAATCCCTCCATAACCTCTGCTACTTCCTACCTGAGCTTTCATTAACTCACCTTCCCTCTTGGTCTCTTAAGGTATCTGGTCTCCTCAAAGTACACTACATGGCCTTTCATTCAAATACCTCTTGGACCTCAGCACTGCTGGCTCTGAGCTCCTGACTCATGTCACGCCTCTCTGAACTCAACATCAGATGCAAAACTTCTCTAGCATTTTCAACTGTGGAGTTCCGATCTGTTAGCTCTCTTCCTCTCTCAACTAAACCTCAAGCTTCTTGAAGGCAGGGTCCACATCATCCCTCTCAGTCTTCCACAGGGCACAGTACATCTTGGGTTTCCAGAGCAGTGGTTGATAACAGACCAAGCTCCTGCTTCAGCCCCAGGTTTTCCTCCATTCACCTTCTTCTTTTCTCCCTGAGAAAACTTTTTGATCTCTCCTTTCCATAACAAATTGTTTCAGGCAAGGGTGGGAGAAAAATTAACATGCTACTGGACAAAGAGTGAGGAGGGGCAAAAGATATAAGCCAGCAACCTCAACTCTCCAGCCAACAGCTAGAAACCAAGATCTATTTAGTCTTTGAAGCTGCCAAAATCACTAACTAAATTCATGTACAATTTAGAAGAGAATGTCCCAATTTCTCCTCATTTTTATGCAACACCTCTTTTCTCAGACACTCCCTGAGAGCTAGGTTTACTCCTTTTTTAGATAAAATACTAACAGGAGGAAAATATTTGTTTTCCCCGGTCAACATAAATTAAGAAAGTGGAGGGTAACTGCAAGATCAAGGCACAACGAACAGTCCTGAGAAGTGATTACAGGCAGTTAACAGTTGAAATAGGCTTCAGTCCCCCAAAGAGTGCAAGCACGCCTAAACAAAGCGTTTCAACACAGCACCAGTAACGGCTCTGAGACATCACCCCAGGCACGAAGGAAAGGTTATTTCCTTCTGGGGGGATGGTGTCTCCAGTCACTGCATTCAGGAGAGAAGATGCCCACAGTGAGTGACCTCAGGGGCTAAGAATCAAGTGTTCTCAGAAACAGCAACGGGCACTGTGTCCTGCTGCAATGCGATGCCCCTATGTCTGTCCCAAACCAGCGACCACCCAGACAGACTTTCAAAGGCAAGCACACAACTCTCGGCATGGCGGTTCTGATGGGGAGCCTTTCTTCTGGCTACGCCCGCACCTGCCATATGCTCATCGCTTTCCGTCTATCTTTTCTCACGCTATTTGTGAGTAAAGCTGCTCTCCGGATCATAAACTTCCTCCAGCAGAGGGATTGCACCTTTGTATGAACACTATGCCCCTCATCTCTGCATCTCACAGCTGATATCTACTAACCCTACCCAGAAGCCCTGCAGCCAGCTGATCTTAAGAAGGAGGTATTTAAATGAGTGTTTTAAAGTAGCCTGAAGATTCCTATAATCTTTAAAGATACTGATTTTCATGCTTTCTGATAGCATTTTTTAAAACACAGGTTTACCTTAGGAGCTGTGATCAGTGAGACAAGCCTCAATTTATCTTCCAATCTAGTCTGTACGGGACAGAGTGCTAAGTCACCTCAGTTATGTCCGACTTTGTGCGACCCTATGGACTGTAGCCAGCTGTCCGTGTAAGCTCTCTGTCCGTGGGATTCTTCAGGCAAGAATACTGGAGTGGGTTGCCATTTAGAGTCCAGGCATAAATTCTGGGCCAAACTGTATGTGCCCATCTGAAACTGCAAAGGTTAGGGTGAGTTTATCCTTGACCTAAAGGAAAGCTAACCTCCAGTGGCTTCAATCATACATCTATTCAGAACTGATTGTTGGATAATTTCATATTTATATCTTGATAAGTAGCAGCATTCAAGTAACAATTTGCTTTAGTAAAGAGAGTAATGAATCTAACTGGTAGTTCTATAATCATAAGGTTATGATTTACATAACCTTATGTAAATCCTTATGGATCAAGGATTTTTTTTCTGTAAACTGAGTTAGAAACTCTTTTTCCAGATTCACAAAAGTAACTCTCAGTATTGTTTCAAGTTCATTGTTTAATATGCCACTTACACTCCAAGACCTGTCCATTTACAAGCAGGCTACCATGAGTCACCGGCTACCGAAACCTTATCTCATCACGTCTGAGCTGTGCAGGCCTTCCAGGCCAGGCCTGTGCTTCCAGCTTCCACAGCCTGTCCTTCCTTCCCCACAGCTGAAGCCTCTTGACCCATGCCCCCACCCTCCCCTCCCTGGCTCCATCCAGCAGGAATTTCTAGAACAGAGATTCAAACAGCTTGAGCCAAGTTGTTCTGCTGCTTAACCAACCCTGACCTTGCTGTGTCTAACAACTGGGCTTCTCCCTCCTGCATTCCACAGGCCTGGGTCACTCTCTCGTTCAGTTCTGATAACAGCCTGAGCCCTAGCTGGATGACCTGTAGGTCCCTGGGCTCTGAGATGCTGCGTAGTACTTGATCGTCTTCCAGGGTACTGGCGGTTTAACCTGAACCCACTGGGCTGCAGCTACTTAACTATCTGAATCTCAACATTCCAGAAGTGAAAACCTCAGCAACAAAAACATCAACCAAGCAAGAGAAAATGTGGATAAATCTTTTCCTTGAGCATTCAACACCCCCACGCTGTGGGTGCTGAAGTCAGAGCACTTCTTATAAACCACTTCAAAGCTAACACCCATGGCTACTGAATGTGCAAGCAGGCGCACCCAGTCGTGTCCAACTCTTTGCAACCCCAAGGACTGTAGCCCACCAGGCTGCTCTGTCCAAGGAATTTCCCAGGCAAGAATACTGGAGGGGCTTGCCATTTCCTTCTCAAGGGGATCTTCCTGACCCAGGGATCAAACCTGGGTCTCTTGTGTCTCCTGCACTGACAGGCAGGTTCTTTACTAGCTGAGCCACAGAGAAAGCCAGTTACTGAATATAAAATATGAGAATAACTAGATAATTATTCTCTGCTAGAAATCAAATCATCTTCTAATATCTCATTAACAAAGCTAAGTTTATAAGTACATTTTTATCCATAGCCTTAAAAAAAAAAAGACATTAAAAACTGGCTGGCTAAACTCTCTTTCACTTCAAAATAACTTGAAAAACAGCAACCTTCATTTTCTGGTCAAAGCTTATTTTTGCAACACCTATCATTTTCTACAGAATTCTACCATTTTCTGCTTTCTACCACTATTTTGCAGAAAGACTTTTCCCTCTTGGCTTTGTATCTTTGCTTTTTGATCTTGTTAACAATCCTGAAAATTCCAACCTTGCAATTTTTTCAGTCCTGGGAAGGAAAAACACACAGTCATTTAAAAACCAAAAGCAGTGTCAACACTTCCTCAATGACATAGCTGCTGTGAGTGACCAGTGAATAAAAGTCTGAGTTTTTCTGCTGTTGGGTTTCTTGGTTTGCTGTTATTGGGGGTGGGGGGGTGGG
>SJXQ01001894.1:259630-291810 GCA_006408695.1 Aepyceros melampus | reverse complement strand
GGGGGGGGGGGGGGGGGGTGGGATAATGACTTCTCTCAAAATAATTCTCAGAGTTATTAAGCACATGGTCAGAAACAATATGGCATTAGCGTAAAGCTAAAAGTACTATGCTAAAGTTCTGTAATGAAGCACAGAAAATATACATGAACAAAAAAAAGGTTTCTCAAGGACTCCAGACAGGAAAGAACCCACTCTGTGTGCCAGGCATTACCTGCCACACAAGTTCTTTAAGGTATTACAACCCTTTTAAAAATAAAAAAAAAAAAAAAAGAGGCATGTGATCCAGCAAGCCAACTTCTGAGTTTTTATCCAAAAGAATTGAAATCAGGATCTCGAAGAGCTATCTGCACTCCCACGTCCACGATAGCCTGATTCACAATAACTAAGACTGGAAGCACCCTAAATGTCCATCAGCAGATGAATAGACAAAGAAAATGTGACATATCCATACAATAGAGTATTATTCAGCCTTAAAAAAAGAAAATCCTGTCATATGCTACCACATAGATGAAACTTGAGGACATTAAGCTTGTCTGATGAAATAAGCCAATCTCAGGAGAACAAATACTGCTTGATTCTAACTCATATGAGGTGTCTAAAGCAGTCAGGGTCCTAGAAGCAGAAAGTAGAATATGGTGGTTGCCATATTGCTGGGCAATCCTTGCTGGGGCAAGGATTGTGGGGGGACAGGGAGAGGAGATGGGAAACAGAGTGTTGCAGTTCAAGTCTCAGTGATTTAAGATGAAAAAGTTTTACAGATCTGCTATACATTATCCTTAGAGCTAACAATAGCGTACTGTGCACTTAAAATTTAACTTTTAAGTCTTTTTTTTAAACCACAATTTTTAACAGTGAGGAAACAGGCTCAGGAATTCAGATTATGCTGGCTTCAAAGTTCCCATCCCTTCTACTGCTTCATACAGCCTACTTGCAGGCAAAGTATAAACAATGTAGATAAGCATATAATTATGGGCTAAAGTGCAGGGTAGGAGGAAAGAAGAAAGGACAGGGAAGCAAAGAAGGCTGAAGTCATTGAGGAAAGCCTCAAAGTAAAAGGAACCTCGGCCGAGCCCTGAAGGTGAAGCTGAGCCCATGGGGACTGCAACAAGCCTGACTGAGTACAGACATTGGGCTGGTCCAAGCCAAGAAGGCATGTGAGAAAACTGCTTTCAATGGCTACAAGGGTAGCAATATAGAGAACAAACTTCACACGTCCAACTCATGAAATAAATACAGAGAGCTAAAAACTGAAGCAAAACCAAAGGAACTGGTCAGAGTACCTTATGCCATTTATAATCTATCCCTCCCAGTTTTGAGTGCTAGCCAAATCCTGGAAAAGGCCTTGCTATACGAGAAGCGAGTAACAGGATGCGAAGGCTGGATGGCATCACTGACTCAATGAACATGAGTCTGAGCAAACTCAGGGCGATAGTGAAGAACAGGGGAGCCGGGTGTGTTGCAGTTCATGGGGTCAGAGTCGGACACAATTTAGCGATTGAACAACACTGGTAAGTATTATAAATAGTTACAGGGCACGGCCCTCCACTAGGTCAGTATGAGTTAAAACAATCAAAAATAAGACAAGGTATATAACACTACTAAACAAAAGAATAAAAACGTGGCTTTAGAGTAATGCCCCAATTATACAACATTCCTAAAAAAGTGTGCTGAGCAAATATCAATACATCTTTTAGACAATGAAATAGCTCCCTTTAAGTATCAAACCTGGGTTAATAGAGGAAACCTGCCTATGTACTGAATGAGTATTAGGGAATTATCGGTATTTTATCATGTGAAATGGGCTGGGGGGTGGATCTTAATCAATTGAAGATGCACACTGAAGTCTTTACCAGCAACACATAAAGCCTGGAAATTGCTTCAAAATATTCTAACCACGTTAAAAAACAATCGTGATTAATCAAATAAGACTGGCAGATGTGATATTTGTGCAGACTGTTGATGGGTATACAGTGGCACATATTACCTCACTACTTTTATGTCTTTGACAATTTCTGGGTGACTTTTTAAAGCCCTACATTACCCATTTGGAATAACATTCCAACATTTATTTGCTAGAGTCAGCTACCTCATTGTCAAACACAGGTTCTCTATCCAGAACGTCCTTTTATTTCACATAGACTCCTGCGATTCACTTCCCCAGAGCCCGCCCTCTTCCTTTCACTCAGTACAGAGTACAGGACATTTGAGTCTTCAAGTCCCCCGTGCTCCCACTATATCCCTTTCATCTCTGCGGCGTGCCCCTTACACTGTCACGTATTTACATATGCAACCATCAGCCCCCCTAGACATTAGGAAAAGAACCTAAGTTTGTTTATCATCATATGATGGTATGGGAATAGTAAGTACTGATAAATACGGAGGAATTTAACAAGACCTAACCTGCAGTCATCACAAAAACCCAGCTGTTGTCCTGCAGCAAAGAATCTCAGAAAGGCCTGTCAGGCTGCACAGCCTGTGTTCTTCCCCAGCTGACACCCTTGCACAGTCAAGCAAGCTGACGTCAACAGCCTGCCTCCACTTCTGACTTCCAAACTGTCATTTCTTATGGACAGAACCCCTGAACATACACCAATGTTCACAGGTCAAATGGCCTCCAGATGAAAGAAAACAGAGACCCCCCAGGCACACGCTCTGAAGAAAGGTACACAGAGCACACGTGTGCCATCGATTCTGGACTGCTCAGAGGGCCTGCCTGCTTGATTCCACAGTTGTTCGAGATAAGACTGTCCGGTGATACAGAACTGTACCTGTGCAATACCTCCATCTCCTGCCCAACTAACACTCTGGAAGGAGCACCAGCTGAGAAAGACTGGCGTCCTGGCCACTCCCCTGACTAGCAGCATCACCTCATGGGAATCAAGTCACTTCTCCATCAGCCTTCAAGACTTTGATGATCAGAATAGGAACATCACCCACCACAGGCTGATGTAAGGAAGCAAAATAAATGTATATCCAGGGCTTTAAAACCTACGTTTAAAGAGCAAAACTTTTTTCTTGTACAGTTTCAAAATGATGAAAAAGATACAGATCTCTCTAGTGCTTTCTCTAGGAAAATTTTCAGCTTTTTTTTTTAATATTATTATGTATTATTATGTCGTAATGTTTGGCTGCACTCGGTCTTCACCGCTGTGTGTGGGCTTTCTCTAGTTGCTGTGAGCAGGGGCTATTCTCTGGTTGTGGTTTACAGACTTATTGCCGTGACTCTCCTGTGGCGGGGCACAGGTTCTAGGGCACCTCGGGCTCAGTAGTTGTAGAGCACGGGTTTAGTTGTCCCCCCTTAATCGTCCAGAATCTTCCCAGACCAGGGATTGAACCCATGTCCCCTGCATTGGCAGGCAAATTCTTTACCACTGGACTACCGGGGAAGTCCTCAGCTGTCTTTAGTTTTTAATTGTTTAAATGGGAGTTTCCAAATCGTCTCTCCAGCCCTTAAATTTACAGTATGAGCCTACATTTCACACTCTAATCCTTAATTATATGCCATTCTATATTGTTCATCCTTCTCCAGTATGTGGACAAAATGGTAAAGTAGAAAAGATAGGAAATCTGAAAGTAATCTGGATTCTTGTGCTAGCTTGTCAGTATTTTTCACATCTTTTTTTGAACTTTAGAGCAATCTTATTAAGGTGTGTGTGGAGAGACATTAACTTTTTGGGGGGGAAAAATCTTAATTTCAGCCATTCCTTCAGTTTTAATTTCAGTTATAGTCTGTTCAATTTAAATAAAACTTACTATTTTATTTTAAATGGTAGTAAATTTCTGAATGCTAAAATTACTTTTCAGTACTTTTAAAGAAATCTTTACCAAAGCATAGATTACTTCTGTCAGTGGGAAAATAACTTTTTTTTAAAAAAGCCTTGATTAGTTTCAGTTGAATGAGAAAAGGGCCCCAACCCTTAAATTGGATTTGAAAACCATTGGCATCTACCAAAATGTAGGCAAAGGGTCAAATATTAGAGAAATACAGTGATTACTATGTCATTCATAGGTAAATTACCTGTTTTAAGTAAACCATTAACCTTACATTCTCATTACAGTATTTATCTGTAAGATGATTAGATCTTTTAGTTTGGAGACCTGGGCTAATGAAGTAAGGACTTAGTCCTTAGCTTCCTGTAACTCCAGACTACAGCTGGTTCAGCAAAGGCACAATAGATGCTCTAAAACCGCACCTGTACTAGCAAACAATTTGAAATACCCTGGTAAGGATCCATAGCTCCGAAGCTATCTATAGCAGTGGTAACAAATTATTACACTTTAACCTAAATAGCCCAGTGTGTTCCCACAGCTGGTAAAAAGATAAAAAGAAGCACTGTGGTGTCTGGAAAAGGACTACTGGACAGGAAGCGGGTGTGGGTGGGGTGGGGGCAGGGACAGGGAGCTGTGTTGGCTACACCACACAACAGTTATATACCAGAGAAGGTTACATCTATACCACTCAACAGATGTGTCTGTCCAAAGGGTTCTGGCCAACAGATACATACAACAGATGTATGACATGGGATGAGTCTCTTAATTTTGCTGGCCCTGAATAGCTTCATATGCAAAGTCAGCAAGCTGAATTAGCTGTGTTCAAGCCTTTGTGATAATAGTGAAAGTGTTCGTCGCTCAATTGTGTCTGACTCTGCGACTCCATGGAAGGCAGCCCATCAGGTTCCTCTGTCCATGGAATTCTCCAGACAAGAATCCTGGAATGTAGCCATTTCCTTCTCCAGGGGATCTTCCCGACCCACGGATCAAACCTGGGTCTCCTGCATTGCCGGAGGATTCATTACCATCTGAGACATCAGGGAAACCCTTCCCATACTACAATTCAGTTTAAATCCACAAACGCTTGATTAAGTAACTCCAAATTAAAAGAAATAAGGCATGTAAAATCCTTAACACAGTGGCTAGAATGCCCACACACTTCCGTTGGGCTGTTATTAAAATAAGGCAGCTCAGGTCTGTATGTGTTGAACATAGCATATATTTGAATTTCTTTGGTGGGATTTTCTAAATGAAAAAAACACACACACTTTAAAGTCCTATTTTAATCAGCATTGTTAAATCACAGGAGCCCCAAATTAAACAATAAATTATGAAGCTCTACATGAAAGGATATGAGCCTCTCAAAATCGACTGGTTTGTTTTGTTTTGAATTAGACTTTCAGTGAACTCTTGGCAGTGAGAGGGAGGAAATCATGAGTGCTGTCAAGATCACTGGCTCAGCAGACATTTACTGAAAATTGCTGTATCAAAACTGCAGCTGGGGAATCGAAGATCGGCGAGACCCTGCCTCCGGGTCCAAAAAACAGCAAGTGACCAGAATCCCAGGGGTACAAAATGGCGAAGGGTCTTGGATATATCAGAATACGGTTATCCTGAAACCTCCAGAAAAAATGTCTTAAAAGTAGTGTGGCATAGATATTCTGTCTGGCCCACATGCTTTGTTGTAGTTTATAATTGAGTTAGGTTGCCAACTCTCAGAAATCAAAGGTCATCCCTAAATAACGGTCCAGCCTCTCGGAAGTTCGCAAGTGCCAGCAGCACTGAGCCCTAGTTCTTGCTCTGTGACACCTCCACCCCCACAGTGGTGCAGCCCCTCCACCTCCACTACTCCCCATAATTAACCCCAGCAGCGGGGCTCAGCCTTCGCCATCGGCTCACTCCCTCGCTGGCTCCTGATCCCCTCTGCCTTTGCCCCCTCTACCTGTGCATAAGCACGGAGCTTCGCCAGAGCTCAAGCTCTGGAGCAGAGACCTCCCGAGCTGGCATCTCCACTCTGCCACATACCAGTCATGTCATTATCTTAGGCAAGTAATTCATCTCTTAGCTTCCCATCTGCAAACTCGGATATTAATAGTATTTACCTCATAGGGCTGGTGTGAGGGGAAATGTGTCGTTACCTGCAAAGTGCCTCATGCACAGCAACTGCTCTATAAATATTAGATGTTACTACTCTCTGGCCCCTGAAGGCATGTTAAGTTTCAAACTTCTGTCCTAGAGCTTAAATATTCTAAAGTTACCTACTAAATTATGATCAAAAAGAAAAAGGCATATGGTGAAAGCTGTTCAGACACAACTTAAGAATTATGAGGGACTTTACTGGCAGTCCAGAAAAGATTCCATGCTTCCACTGTAGGCGGCACAGATTCGATCCCTGGCGGGGAACTAAAATCCCACAAGCCACAAAGTGCAGCCAAAAAATAAAAGTAAAGAATTATGACACCCCCCCACTTACAAAGGACAAATATTATATGATTTCACATATATGAGGTACCTAGAAGAGGCAAAATCACTGAGACAGAAAGTAGAATAGAGGTTAGAGGGGCAGGCAGAAGTGGAGAATGGGCAGAGTTTCTCCTGGGGTCATGATGAAAAAGTACTGGGAATGGATGTATGCTGACTACACAACCACTGGAATGTAATTAGCGCCATTAAACTACACACTTAAAAATGGTTAAAATGTAAATTTTGTTTATGTATACTTTAAAGGAAGGACTGATGTTGAAGAAGCTCCAATTCTTTGGCCACTTCATGTGAAGAACTGGAAAAGACTCACTGGAAAAGACCCTGATGCTGGGAAAGATTGAAAGCAGGGGGAGAAGGGGACGACAGAGGATGAGATGGTTGGTTGGCATCAGTGACTGAATGGACATGAGTTTGAGCAAGCTCCGGGAGATGGTGAAGGACAGGGAAGCCTGGTGTGCTGCAGTCCACAGGGTCACAAAGAGGAGAACACGACTGAGACTGAACTGATACTTTAAAACCATTTTTGAAAAATGAATGACTAGAGCCAACATAATTTGGCCTGCTGCTGTTTGCTAGAATTAAGTGGTTAATGATCCCTAAGGCCCCAAATACAATACACATTCATGTTCTCAAAAGCCAACTACTACATTTCCCCCAATAGTTTAGGAAGAACTGTGTTAACTCTAACTGCCGTGCAGCACGGCTTTCTCTCCAACTGGAGGCTTGTAGGGATGAGACTTCAGCAGATACAGTTACAAGGCCGGGGGACTGCCTTTTAATATCCATCTACAGAAGTTGGACTGTTCTTCCTTAATTATCAAATGCTCCACACAGACACCTCATTCTCTCTCTTCTCTCAAAAAGAGACAAAATGGGCAGCTTCCTGCCAAGCACTATGTAACTGGCTGTCTTTGAACTGGGAGATGCCAGGCAACGCGAAAAGAGGTTTTCATTTCCATGTCTGTTTCACAACAGCATCCAACATAACAAGAGTCCTGCCAGGCTACGAACCAACACGTATAATGCACTGCCCCAAATCACTTCAACCAAGGTCTGACTTTTAAATTTCCATATGTTGTTGTGTCTGTCCTTCATTAAAAAAAAAAAAAAGAAGAAAGAATGTAAAATATAAGCAAATGTAAAACCCTAAAAACTGCATTTAGCCTGAGAAATACACACACGTTATATCCACTATGTATCTACAGTCTTCCAACTCAGTGTTAGTTGCTCAGTTGTGTCCAACTCTTTGCGACCCTATGGAATGTAGCCCACCAGGCTCCTCTGTCCATGGGATTCACCAGGCAAGAACACTAGAATAGTTAGCCATTCCCTTCTCCAGGGGATCTTCCTGACACATGTATAGAACTCGAGTCTCCTGCATTGCTGGCGGATTCTTTATAGTCTAAGCCATCAGACCCACTACAAATATTTATTCCCTAACATATACAGGGCCACCTCCTACAAATTTACAATCCCGAGTCAAACAAACAGCACCTCGCTCTAAGAAAAAACTGTACTGACTTGGAAATTTCTTAAATAAACTGATGCATTTTTGGTACCAAGTTGTTTGGCAGGAAAGATCTCTCTATATATTACTGAAAAATCAAAGTGATAGAATACATTTCATCTTTTAAATACTACATTTTAAACTTGGACTGGAAGAACTACCTGGTTCTACGGCTGGTTCTGATTTCTAAAGCTTTCGGAGAGTTAAGAGACTAACTACCCGGGCGGCTGTATGTCCTATATATAAACCCTCAAACACTGATGATCATTTTCCCCTGCAAGGACCAAAAAGACAAAAAGGGGAAAAAAATCACAGGCAAAGTGCACACTATCTATCTCTTCAAAAGCAATGTGTGCAACAAATGATGAGTATTTTTATACTCCAGGGATTAAAGGGGAGAAGACAAATGTTTTAAAAACTCCCTAAAAAACAGCCTCAAACAAAACTGTCCCATATAAGAAATGGCTTCAATTTACCAGCCAGGAATCAGTGAGCAGAGGACTTGGTATTTTTGTGAGTAGAAAGTATGGCCTTCTCTGTCCAAGCTGCATATAAACCAAGTTACAAATCTTTATTAAACAGGGCTGGCAAAGTTGCTGAATTAGGAGACAAAAAAAAGAGTGTGACCTCAGTTTCACTGCTTTTATGGCCTGAACTGTCCACCCCCTCCCGACCCTTACTCAAAAAACTTCTTGTTGAAGACCTAACCCCCAGACCTCAAAATGTGACAGTATTTGGAGACAGTCTTTATACTTAAGTAATGAAGTTAAAACAAGACCCTTGGGGGGGCCCTCATCCAATATGACCAGTGTCCTTATAAAAAGGGGAAATTTAAACACAGAGCCAGACATGCATAGAGAGAGGATGATGTGAAGACAGTTATCTAATAACTCCCAAGGAGAAGAGTCTAACACACATCTTTCCCTCTCAGGTTTCAGATGGAACCAGCCCTGCCAACACCTTGATCTTGGACCTCTAGCCTCCAGAATCCTGAGACAATACATCTCTGTTGTTTAAGCCACCTCGTCTGTGGGACTGTTCTGGCAGCCTTAACAGACTAACACAGATGTTTACCAACCAAACAACCACAGATACAACACAACCCGGTCCTTGGGGACCTTTCCTATCAGGTGAACATAAAACGATACCCATGCAAATATCCTGCAAATCTCCAAACGGCTGTGCAGCAGTCAGCACTGTAAGGCACAGTGGGTTACAGGAGAAATCTAAAACTCTTTCCACCCTCTCCTGCAAAGATCTTAACCACCTAATTGGCATAGGGAATGTACAATGCGTTGCAAATTGACCCCACCACTATAAATCAGGGCCAGGAATGTATTTTTTAAAAAATCAAACTCTATACTTAGCAGCCAACAATCCAAAAAGCAGAGTCACTTTTAAGATAGGATTGTTTTTCTCAGGACAAATGGCAAAGACTGCATGAATACTCTCATGTTCTGTGAAGTTTGGATCATAAAGATGTGTCATCCTCTGGGTCTCACCCCTTTGGGACACAATTTTACTGCAGGAATATGACATAACTGGCCTGCTTTTGGCCACCAAACAGAATACAATATGCCTTCAATATGTCAGCCTGGTTTATCTCCCTAAATACATAATTGATTTTCAACATTTTATGCTCCAGTTACTGCCCCAAAGCAGATTGGGACAAGTTCACGTTTCAAATGCTCCTTCCTTCCAAGGACAAAAGGAGTGATCAGAACAATTAACAAAGTCTCTTCAATTTTTTCTTGGAGGAGCTGTTTGCTTGCCACCTTCTCCATTTTCTCTGTCACATATATACCCTCATGCATCAGAAAGGATACAGAACCTTCACAACCTGACTAAAAACAGAGCCATACATACTATGAAAAACCACCAAGAAGAGAAGAAGGAATTGTCTTTATTTAGAACACTGAGCAGCTAGCTTACAGTCCCCAAAGAAACAGAATCAGGACCAATGTCAAAAAAAATTAAAAGCTTCAACTATCCTTAAAAAAAAAAAAAAGTAGAGCTATATATTTAGGTCATTTTATTTTTAACCACAGTCTTCTAAATGACCTGAATATCCCAACATCCAGTCTAAATGACAAGTTTTGTAATTCCTATGAATAATTTAGTTGGGAAAATTTGTTTTACTTGTTGAATAAAAATGTTACTTTAGAAAATGACAAGCCAGTTGCCCACAATAATTTTCAGTCTGAACATCTTCCATTACTCTTAGGGAAAAATAGCCTGGGACAGGAGAGAGTAACTTTAAAACTCAGTCTCCAGCACAGCATGGACATTAACAGCCATATGGAAAGGGGTAGTTTTGTTTATCTGAAGTTTTCCAACTATTCACACCCCACCTCACCAAAGTGGGTGGAAAAAATGCAAAGACCAAGGTACTTCAAAGTTCCAAAGGCATATGTTTGAATTCAGTTTCTGAAAGACATTACTATTAGCACAATAAGAGTGACTTTCTTAGAACATCAAATGCAATATTGTAAGCAGAAGATTCTACTTTGACATCTACTAAAATGGAAACAGCAGCAGCATTGGCCTCAGCATCCAATATGGTTTGGTTTGGTTTTTAAATCCAGCTTCACTTTCACCAAGTATCTAGAGTAGAATGAAACTTATATCCAGAATGCTGTTGGCCATGGGAAACAGACAGCATTGATTACTGGGTGGAGCTGGGAAGCAGGGGATACCTGAGGCTCTTGTCTCCTTTTAGGGGGAGAGCCAGGCCTCCAGCTTACGATCCTGGCCCCACGCTCACCCCTTCCTAGAAGCCCTGGTGACAGAGCTTGTCCTTGAAGGCTGGGAACAGAAACTGGGGTGGGGGGGTTGATAGGGAAGAAGCCCCTCCCACCTTCTTCTTCCAGATGCCAAGCTACTCTCTGGAGGTGAGTACTGAAGTCTTCTTGAGACTCCCCTGGCAGTCCAGTGGTTAAGAATGGACACTTGAGTGCAGGAAGCATAAGTTTAATCCCTGGTTGGGGAACTAGGACCCCACACGCCATGTGGTGTGGCCAAAAAATTTAAAACAATTAAAAAAAAATTTTTAATTAAGTCTTCTTAAACATCTTGGCTCTATGAGGACGGCACCTCGTGAGCAGCCAGACAAGCCTAAATGGCTGTGTGGAAGTCAATTAGGAAGCTCACTGTTGACATTTACATCCCACTCTCCAATATTACTTCCATCAGTTTAAAAAAAAAAAAGTACCATTTGAATTCCTGATACTTTCTCCTGTATCTCTGAGAACTGGTTCCAAACTCAGATTGACAGGAAAAAGTGGAGTGTCCTTTCAGCGCCCCTCTCTCAAATCCCAACAATCTAAAGAATGAGTTTTCCTGTTTGAGGGATAAAATTTGAGATTTGACTCTCTTTCTAAAGTTTATTTTACTTCTAGTAACCTGTGAAAAAATAGAACAAGTCTAACACCCAAACACTGAGTTTTTTCCATTTCATTCAAAACTGACGATGAATCACCATTACTATTATTATGACCATCTCTCTGTATTCCAGTTAGCCAGTGAGCAGTGGTAGCTGAGTGTACTTATCCACGTTACTGACACTTGTTTATAAAATGAGAATAGTGATATCCCTACCTATAGTGAATGAAATAATGAGGACAAAAAGAATTATTGTACATAAAGCACCCAGAACAGACAAAGTTGGTAGTATTACATATCACCTCCCTGCTTCACCTCTTCAAAATAGACACACTCACTGAAAACCAGAAAGGGCTTTATAAAATTATTCCAATAAACCTCTTTTATTTTTAGATGAGGAAATTGAGATCAGAGAAAAATTTCTAAAGCTTTTCATTCACGTCTGTAAACACTTATTTCTCAATGTTATCCACTTTCCACATTCTTGAAATAGGATTTGGCAGATTATAATCTGGAAGAAAAGAAAACCAACATAGACAGCATATTAAAAAGCAGAGACATTACTTTACCAACAAAGGTCCGTATAGTCAAAGCTATGGTTTTTCCAGTAGTTATGGATGGATGTGAGAGTTGGACTTTGAAGAAAGCTGAGCACCGAATAATTGATGCTTTTGAACTGTGGTGTTGGAGAGGACTCTTGAGAGTCCCTTGGACTGCAAGGAGATCCAAACAGTCCATCCTAAAGGAAATCAGTCCTGAATATTCATTGGAAGGACTGATGCTGAAGCTGAAACTCCAATACTTTGGCCACCTGATGTGAAGGACCGACTCACTGGAAAAGATCCTGATGCCGGGAAAGATTGAAGGCAGGAGAAGAAGGGGTCGAAAGAGGATGACATGGTTGGATGGCATCACTGATGCGATGGAATGAGTTTGAGTAGGCTCCAGGAGTTGATGATGGACAGGGAAGCCTGGCGTGCTGCAGTCCATGGGGTTGCAAAGAGTCAGACACGACTGAGCAACAGAAATGAACTGAACTGAATCTGTACACTAGAGCCACGTGTTAGTATTGGATCTTTTTCTCCTGTACAAAGAAGGCCAAGAGGAAGACTCTCCGGGTTTATGGGCCGGCTGGCCCTTAGGCCAGGCCCTTCACCGATGCTCCCACGCCTTCTCATTGAAAGAGCAGGGGAGGGCATGGCTGCATTGCCCCAGTGAGTCATGTTTCTGGAATCAGCATAACTCTTCCTTGATTCATTCTTTGAGTGAGGTCACTGTTCTCAAGGGCTCTCAGGAACCCAAAATCCTTATTTTATCAGTTTCTCGGTCTATTTCTGTCATTTCTAAGCATTTGCCAACTATCACAGTTTCTCAAATTTCCCATCTAAGCCACAAACACATCAACCAATAATTTATGGGTGACTAAGTTTTTTTTAGATAAAATTAAGGACAGGAATACTTACTGCTAGTGTCTTCTGAATGATATTATGACTACCATTTGAGAAAACTTCTTCAGATATGAATGCTGCCAAAGACTGGGTCCTTTTATCTATCCTGTTTTTCAAGGAAGTTTCAAAGGAAAGAGGAGTACCTACCAATGGCCCATATTTCCTTTTTCTTCTGGTTCTTTCACATCTGCTCCATCTATTTCCAGAAGAGACCTTTTTCTCTCTCTTGCGAAACACTTCCGCTAAAAATACTCCAATAGCACTCAAGCATTTAATTTGTGGATAATCAATAAACTGCATCCCTACTGAAACGATATTAAATTCAACTTCCCATTCAGTACTAAGTACACAGTTTCATGCATCCTCAAATGGAAATGAAGCGATGGGCAATCTATCACTTATTTCTTCAGTCTGCTTTCAGTTCTTCAAGAAATAATCGTTTGAATTCTAAATCGGTCTGAAATTCCCAACTTATCATAGTAGTTAAAGCCAGTGAAAGAGATCAATAGAAAATCGTAGATGACCAGTCTACCCCAACCATCATCCCAACAAATTCATATTCATTACCACCTGTTGGTCGCTGAGGAGCTGTACCTTGGAGCTATCCTAGAGCACTCTGCCCAGGTAAGCAAACAGTAGTCTTGAACTCGACAGTCTCCCTTCCCATCATCTTTTAAGTTCAGAAATAGGTTTCTAAGATTTGACAATCTTAGCAAGTATTTGTAAGTAAACTAAGACTAATTTACTTACAAATATTCCACAACAAGGACAAGAAGGGTCCCACTCTAGCTCTGCTCCTGCGCTTCCAGATGGCAACCCACTCCAGTATTCTTGCCTGGAGAATCCCATGAACAGAGAAGCCTGGTGGGCTACAGTCCACAGAGTCACAAAGAGCTGGACACGACTGAAGTGTCTGAGCACGCACACATGCACACAAGCTCTACCTTACAATCTCTGCCACCATGCTCAGCAAAGTACTTGATCTTCACTGGAAGACAAGAACATCCCCAATTTGTTGTTGCTGTTTATTTTTAATTTTTTTTAAACTCAAGTACAGTTGACTTACAATATTTCAGGTGCATGGCAAAGTATGTAAATATATAATCCTGTCTCTTATACACATCTTCCAGAAACGACAGCAGCCTCCTGGCTCGTCCCTCCTAGGGGCTGACCAGCATATCACCCCTCCTCACACCTTTCTACTTACCCAGCCCTCCTGCCAGTCAAATCCAGTGATTTCATCTGACTGAAATGGAGCAGGATCCTGTGGGGCCCTCCCCAGAATAAACCCTTTCCATGCCCCACCACCGCCCCCTCCCATTTCTCGTGTATAGCAAATGGGCTTCATTCATCCTCCTTGACCTTGCCTGAGTTCCAAGAGGCAGATTCAAAACAGCTGCTAATCAGGGAAGAGAGGAAATGCAGAAACAAAGGAAGAGGAGCCAAAAAATAGTCTCCTCACCCCAAATTTTGTCCATAAAAACTCTCCCCCAAAAGCCACCTGAGAGTTTGGGGCTTTGACCATGAGCCACCTGTTCTCCTTGGTCGGCCCTGCAAAAAACCTTCCTCTGCTCCAAACTCTGACACGTTGGTTTGTTGGGCCTCTCTGTGCCTCAGGTGTAAGAACTTGTGGTTCAGCAACATTATTTCTACTTTCTCACTTCCAAATGATGAGCTTGCCTTTTTTACCACCCCATTCAAGTCTATTCCCCTCAAATAGATGAAATACTTTTCAAATTTGCAAGCAATTCTGCAAATATTGTGTATAAGGCTTTCATACACACAAATTCTTGTGTATGAACTGTATTATTCACCTCTAGTCCAGCAAGCCCAGCATAATCCATTATGAGGAAGTGATGTGACCATCCTAATGGGAACACTGTAATCCTTAGGAGTTTGGTTTGTGACCACCTCACCAACATTTTCAAGCAGATGGCCAAGGATAGCTTTCTGGTTTGCTCCCCAAAACATCCTACACGCAATCTGCCTGACAGTGTACCTCTCTGTCAATTTCTCATCCACCTACCACTCCAAAAATCTAGCAACCCCTCCTTCGAAACACACTACGTGCTTTCTCTTTTCTAGATGACTTTCAGTCCTTCTCAACCAGATCAAAAGTAGAGGGTGCAAGGTGATTGCCTGGATGTAGAAAAAAGATACTAGAACATCTAACCACATTTACTTATCTCATTCCTTTATTCCTATTTTTGTGCATTAATCATGATTTTAATTCAGAAATATACAAATGTTGCAAGTATGAGACGTATTTTATTGATAAAACTGCTATGTCAAAGATGTTTTGACTACTAGGCTAAAGAATAACACTTTTTTATAATATATGTCTTGGTGCTCTAAGGACAACTCCTCCAAAAATGTTTTATTCTAGTTATCTAATAAAACATTTTGTATTCACATAGTATTCAGATGGTAACAGTATTCTCATTACTAAAATCAGACCTCACTCTTGGTTTTCCTATTAAATCTCTGAATCATATTTTCTCATTCAGTCATACTCTTAAAGACAGTATCCATAGTTAAAGAAAGTTTTAATTTTTAAGTAGAGATAAAAATTAAGTAAATGAGCAAACATCCTTTAAAAGACAAACAACACTCAAGGCAAATTTTCACAGAGATGGCACTTTAAAAACTACAGGCACTGTTCTAATTTCTAAGATCCCTTTCAAATTACCAATGGCATTTTGCACAGAACTAGAACAAAAAATTTCACAATTCATATGGAAACATGAAAGACCCCAAATAGCCAAAGCAATCTTGAGAAATAATGGAGGAAGAGGAATCAACCTTCCTGACTTCAGAGTATATTACAGAGCTACAGTCATCAAGACAGTATGGTACTGGCACAAAAACAGAAATATAGACCAATGGAACAAGAGAGAAGGCCCAGAGGTAAACCCCACACACCTACAGGTACTTTATTTTTGATAAAGGAGGCAAGAATATACAATGGGGCAAAGACAGGCTCTTCAATAAGTGGTGCTGGGAAAACTGGACAGCTATATGTAAAAGAATGAAATTAGAACACTTCCTAACACCATACACAAAGATAAACTCAAAATGCATTAAAGACCTAAATGTAAGACCAGAAACTATAGAACTCTTAGAGGAAAACATAGGTAGAACACTTGATGATATTAATCACAACAAGATCCTCTATGATCCACTCCCTAGAGTAATGGAAATAAACATAAAAATAAACAAGTGGGACCTAATTAAACTAAAAGCTTTTGCACAGCAAAGGAATTATAAACAAGGTGAAAAGACAACCCTCAGAATGGGAGAAAATAATAGCAAATGAAACTGACAAACGATTAATTTCAAAAATATACAAGCAGCTCATAGAAGTCAATACCAGAAAAACAAATAACACAATCATAAAGTGGAAAAAAGACCTAAACAGACATTTCTCCAAAGAAACAGATGGCTAACAAACACATGAAAAGATGCTCAACATCATTCATTATCAGAAAAATGCAAATCAAAAGTATTATGAGATATCACCTCACATCAGTCAGAATGGACATCAACAAAAAGTCTACAAACAATAAATGCTGGAGAGGGTGTGGAGAAAAGGGAATCCTCTTGCACTGTTGGTAGGAATGTACATTAATACATCCTCTTGCACTGTTGATGGGGATGTAAATTGATACACTCTCTCACTGTGGAGAACACTATGGAGATTCCTTTAAAAAAACTAGAAATTTTTAACTAAAAATTCCTTAATAAAACCAGTATATGACCCAGCAAGCCCATTATTAGGCATATACCCTAAGGAAACCAAAACTGAAAAAGACACATGTACCCCAGTGTTCACTGCAGCTAGAACATGGAAGCAACCTAGATGTCCATCAAGAGATGAACTAAGCTGTGGTACATATACACAATGCCCTATTACTCAGCCATAAAGAGGAATACTACATTTGAGTCAGTTCTAATGAAGTGAATGAACCTAGAGCCTATTGTACAGAGCGAAGTAAGTCAGAAAGAAAAAAAGAAACATCATATACTAACATATGTGAAATCTAGAAAGATGGTATTGATGAAATTATTTGCAGGGTAGTAATGGAGACACAGATATAGAGAATAGACTTATGGACATGGAGTGGGGGAAGGAAGGACAGGCTGGGATCTGTGGAGAGAGTAACGTGGAAACTTACATTACCACATGTAAAATAGATAACCAATGGGAATTTGCTATATGATTCAGGGAACTCAAACTGGGGCTTTGTAACAACCTAGAGGATGGGATGGGGAGGGAAGTGGGACGGAGGCTCAAGAGGGAGGGGACACATGTCTATCTATGGCTGCTTCATGTTGATATTTGGCAGAAACAAACACAATTCTGTAAAGCAATTATCCTTCAATTTAAAAATAAATTAATTTAAAAAATTAAAATCAAGTAAATGAGCAAACATCCTTTAAAAGATAAGTAACATTCAATCCAAATTTTCACCCAGATGGTGCTTTATAAAGTACAGGCACTGTTCTAAGTTCTTTCTCATTTAATCCTCATAGTGAGTAAAAGTCGCTCAGTCACGTCCAACTGTTATGCAACTCCATGGACTATACAGTCCAAGGAGTTCTCCAAGCCAGAATACTGGAGTGGGTAACCTTTCCCTTCTCCAAGGGATCTTTCCAACCCAGGGATCGAACCCAGGTCTCCCACACTGCAGGCAGATTCTTTACCAGCTGAGCCACAAGGGAAGCCCTAATAACACTATTAGAATTACAAAATTATGTCATATATATTTTTAATAAAATTACAAAAATTACTATAAGAGATGGAGAAATTATCTTTTAGAAAACTCAAGACACCTCTAGTTAGTAATATTTTCAGTGAAACAGTTCTGAAGACCAACCATTATTCCCTGTGCCTTTCACTCTCTTCATTGACCTATTATCAAGGAACCCCAGTTATTAGTGGTGTGGCCTTGGGCAGGCAACAATTACTCTGTGATGCAGAACCTTTTTCCGCATTAAGTTCATTCACTGCAGCACCTACTCTGTGCCAGACACTGTTCTGGGCTGGGGGATACATCTGTGAACAAAAGACAAGACTGTGTTCTCAAGGAGCTTATTAGGTAATACTTAGATGGCCTCTGGCCCAGAAGATAACTGTACATCATGTTAGCCATCATTAGCTCTCAAAACTAAGGGTCACCTTAGTAATCATTATCTTAGTCCTATTTTCACGTTAAAATAAAATCCTATTTGCCTTATTTTACCTAGGCCCAAATGCTTCTTAGCAAGAGAAAAAGGGCAGAAAGGGGACAGTAAAATGACTCATCAGAATCTGGCACCATCGAGCATATAAACTCTACATTTCCTGGGAAAGAACTGTTGTAAAGTGCTACAGATACCACCGGCTACTGGGGATACAACAGACTGCTGCCAGGAACAAGATTCTGCAAACAACTTTTGATGGATAGCATCCCGCTGCAATTTGGCTCCTCCCAGGACTTTGCAATGATGCTGATGAAGGTCTATTTACACCTGGAGGTTACAGCTGACGTGCTGCTGCACCTCTGACAAGCTGCAAATTTTAACTACAGAGAAATTTAATCCCTAATGATGCCGGCTTCCAAGCAGCCCTTACAAGGCCTGCCATGAGAACATCTCTTTATTTGTTCAGAATTATTATATAATCACAGGCCATGCTCACCAGTCACCATACACAGAAAGCAGCCTGTCTTTCAGCCCAGAATTAAAAACCACCGGCAGGAAAATAAAAGAATTCTGCTCAATCCAAAGTAAATACGTGAAGTAAAATGATAACAGGAACTCTCCAGAGAGCACTTCCCTTATAAACAGCTTAGATCACTTCACAAACACCTCGCTAAAAGCAAATATCTGAAGCAGGCCCCCCATCTCCATCTGGTGTCACAAATGTCATTGGCCACCACTGAAGGCAGGATACGCCTCAGGGGGTTTAGGTTACAACCTCAAAAGACTTCCTGAGGAGTCTCATACACTCGATCCATATAAACGTTTCAGCCCATTCTATTAAAAAGAAAAAATCTGCAGCACGTTTGCAGTCTCCCGGTCAGCTACAGAGTCAGGTCGTTGGCTATGATTTGACCTCACACTTGGTATCTGCTCTGTCAGCATCAGAACACAGGCAACCCTCCTCACCCCGCCGCCCCCTCCTCCCCAAATTCATGCACCAAAATTCAACATCAGGTTGCGGAACTTAGACGCAAGAGGCAACACCGGAGGGAGGGAGGGAACAAGAGCAGAGGTGCAGGCTGAGCCACAATCTACACTCTCCAGGTCTCCAGCCCCTCCACAGCAGGTCTCAATCTGGGAAGCATCTTCTGCCTACAACACCGCAGATGGCAGGCTCCTCCCCGACACTGGGCCCTTGTGCCTCTCTGTAGGCCTCAACCCCTTTCTGAGACCACGTCAGTGCTACCTGGACTTCCCATCAGTTGCGTCAGAGCTCACGCCTGATGTAGACATGGACACGCAAGTCCTTGCATCTGACCTCTCATCCCTGTGGTCCTCTCTCCCATCCCCCACCAGCCTCCTTTCCTCATCCAGCTTTTTCCCTATTGAGTTTCCTATAACCCCTTCCTTCTCCCTCTTCACCCAGTCTCTACAACCTTCTTTCCCTTGGTAAATTCCCCAGGGGTTACTGGCAAGGAGTCAGGAGATTTGGCAGTGTCCAGCCTTTGCCATTTTCTGGATGGCAAGATGCTTATCATCGGTACCTATTTCTGAAAGTGAGGATTAAACAATTCACTAAACATAAACCGTTTGGCAAAATACCCATATACTTTCAAATATGAAATAAGAGCCCATTTTGTAACTGGAAAATCATATATGGTAGAGATGATCATTTTCTCCCTCTACCATCTTTTAAATTTTTTTTTAATGGTAGTAAAATATACACAACATGAAATTTACTATTTCAGCTACTTTTACGTGTACACTTCAGTGACACTAAGTACATTCATGCTGCTGTGGAGCCTTCACGACCATCCATCTCTAGAACCGTCTCTGCTTCCCAAACTAAAACTCTGTATTCATTAGACACTCACTCCCCATTCCCTCCTCCTCACCTTGGACAAGCTCTCTCCACAGGGAGGTGTTGGCTGAGCCCTTCTCTTCCAACCCCGTGTAAAACATCCATCCTCCTTTGAGACTCTCAGCACTCACAGCTATACCACCCTCCACTCCAATTCTCAGCTGTCACCTATCTATTTTTGGTAACTTCTCCTCCTTCACCAGGAAAGGGAGGGAAGGGGCTTAGTTCACAATCTTCTCTTCAGCAGTCAGTTGCCAAAGGAATGAACGGGAGCAGACGTTTGGGGGTGGAGGAGGTGCGTTTACAGCCTGGATTGGATTCACCTACCTCACATCTACCCACTTTGTTACCCCCGCCAAACACCACACAGCTTACCTTCCACATAAACCCTGTCCCCGCCTCACCAAGCTCCTCCCTTGCAATGTAGCTCAAAAATCACCTCCAGGAAGCCCCCCTGCACTCCTCTTCTTCCAGCTCCTCTGAGAGTCCACACACTTTTCAAACTTCATTTTGCTATTTATTAACTGTGTGACCTTGAACTCAAGCTTAACCTCCATGGGCTCTGAGTTGCTCGTCTATACATACTCCTCATTGTGAGGCTGCTGCATTAGCTCACGGCACTTCGAGCAGTGCCCAGCACACAGCATTAGGAGGTGACAGCACTTCCTGTCGTGACCACTGCACTGGGGCCTCCGATCCTTGGCTCTGGACTCTAGCCCGTGCCATTCCCAGGGCCACACTTAAGAGTCAGAGGGCACAATTCCTTGCTCTTGCTGGTGACCACAACTTCTGTGCCTCCAGCTCTTACCTGCCTCCCCCTCACCCCCAGAGGCCTTGCTCTCCAATGTCCCTGGGCGCGCCCCTTTCTTCACTGAGGCCGAGCCTTTGACCCACCCCCTTCGCCAGCACCCTGGATGATCGGCACTTCTCTTCTCTGGCTGCACCCATGGGAATCCACACAACCACTCAGCTTCCCCACACCTATGCCGAGCAAAGCGTCCCCACGGAGACATGCCAGTCCACTTGAATAGCTCCACCCTAAAAGGCCCCCAGTGTCCTAAA
The DNA here is from genome assembly GCA_006408695.1 of Aepyceros melampus. Lineage (NCBI taxonomy): Eukaryota > Metazoa > Chordata > Mammalia > Artiodactyla > Bovidae > Aepyceros > Aepyceros melampus. The sequence goes on along the minus strand of SJXQ01001894.1, from coordinate 271,112 downwards.
AAAGCCCATCCTTATGCCCCATGCCTTAGAGCCCCAAAGAAAAGCCCTTCCCAGTCCCCTCATGACTATCTCAAACTTTTATCACCATTCTCCTTGACCTCCCTCTAGCTTTCCTCCCACTTCACCCAGAAACCCGAAGCCAGCAGGCTAAGTACGCTAACACTCCAAATTCCTGCCCCGGTTCTCCATTCACCAACATATCCACACGCACCCCCCCCCCAGCCTTTCCGCTTCCCTCCTTTTCCCCTGGCCTCTCCTGCACGCCACCTGCCTCACACCTACCCACTTTGTTCCCTCTACAGCACAGTCTACCTCCACAGGTCGGCTCCTGCCCCCTACACTCAACCTCACTTCAACTGGCTGCTCCCTTGACCTGTGTGCATGCCCAGTTGCTGAGTTACATCTGACTCTTTCCACCCTGTGGACGGTAGCCTGCCAGGCTCCTCTGTCCTTGGGACTTCCCAAGCAAGAGTCCTGGAGTGGGTTGCCATTTCCTTCTTCAGGGGATCTTTCCAACCTACGGAACCCGCTGTCTCCTGTATTGACAGGTGGGCTGTTTACCACTGAGCCACTAGGAAATCCCTGAATATTCCACACACACACACCTCAACAAACTTCACTTTGCCGTTTCTTCTGTGTCTCTCCCTAACACAGAGGCTACATAGTTCACTGCAAACCCTCAGTGGCTGGCACTCAGGGGTTGCAATAACTGCTGAAGAAACCAAAGGACAGGGGCAACAAATCCTGCTTTTGCTCTTAAATGTTTTATTGAATGTTTTATTAGAAATATCACCAATTAAGATCTGTAATCAGTCACTTACATATGATGCCATATATTTTCTTTCTCTGAGATAACTGAGAAGCGCCCCCTCCCCTCCGCCTGCCCAGAACAAATATTCCTTTGATGAAAGAAAGACCAGAAGCAAAACACTACTTCCTTCTCAACCAAAACAGAAAACCCAAAATAGCAAGACAGTTTATGAAAAGTATCCAGTTGACGCTGGCTTAGGTAGGAATAAGTGCAGTTGTCCAAGCTTAAGAAGAGAAAGGGAAGTTTATTCTCGAAAGTTTATTCTCCACGGCTATTTGGGGGGAGGCAATGAGACTCAAGTACTAAACGCCAGAGTTGCCTGAAATAATAAGCCTCAGCTCTATTACAGCGCAAGGGAGGAAAAGGAAGCCGGAACTCCAGTGGAAATTTCCTTCGTCTAGTTTCACTTCAGGTAGGGCCTCCATACTAATTTCTCAACACTTATGATGATTAATTTATAGGGAGTGATTTTGAAGGCCCTGGGGACGCTGCAGATGGTTCCTCCGGGGCCCATCTGTTTGAGGAGGAAAGCTTGGCGCACACCATTACATCACTCTGACCTTCCTCCGCAACTTCCTATCCAACAAAATCTAGATGTTTGCTCTGTCAACAAGATATTTGTGTTTGTCCCCAGCTCTGGCCTCGGTTCCTGATTAGTTTTAAAATCATTATGCACCCGGGCTGAATAGGGCTACTGTTAGCAGCTGTAAGGTCCTTTTCTGGGCACATCCCCAAGTCTGTGGTCTTCAGGGAGTGATTTCTGTCCTTTCCGCGTAATTACAACACTCTCCTGATTGATGAGCTGATCAATCCTCCCACCCCCAGCCAGAGCTAAAACCTCGCTCTTCCCCGCTCTATTTATTTTCCCAGGGACCATCAGGGAGGAGAGAATGGCATGGGGAGGGCAGCCTTGGGCTCCTCCCACAGAAATAAATGCTCAGGCATCACACATTCCACTGTCCCAGTCCAGACCCGCCATCCCTTCCATCCATCCCAAAAGCTGCCCACACTGGTTAATACCATTTGAAGTACTGGAAACTCATGGCAGGAAGCCAGCTGCTATTTCCTGGATGTTCACAGACCACTCCCCCCAACACCCCAGTGCCCACCAGCACAGATCTGCTTCAGTCAAGCATGGTCCCCTAATCACCCACATCCGTGATCACCTCTTAAAGTGAATACCAGTAACCTACATCCTCCCAACTTTCCATCAGTCTCATTCTCCACAGGGCACAACCAGACATAATATCAACTGTGAGTGCCTGGTAGGCACTGGAAGAAATTACACTTTAAACAGGTTTTGCTTTGTTTTTTTCATTGTTGTTGAGGGAGAGGGGTTTCACATACTGATCTTTACAATTTACTTTGAAATACTTTTAAGAATAAAAAGGACTGACAGGTATGTAATAGAGCAAAGACCACAAATTCCTAATTGTAGAATCTACATGGTGGGTTCATTCACTATACATTTCTTCAGCTTCTCTTTGCGTTTGCGTATTTTCTGAATTAAACGTTCAGGGGAAATGCTTTCAGTACCTTTTAGAAAACTTTACTAAATTCCAGACTATATTTGGGTTTCGATCCACATCCAGGATCCCACTTTGCAGACGACCTGTCTTATCTCCCTAGACGCCTCTAGTCTGTCGCCCTTTCTCTATCTCTGCCTCTCACAACCTTGACAATTCTGAAGACTGCTGGGCAGGTACTGTGTATTACAGCCCTCAGGTGGGATCTGTCTGACATTTTTCTCACAGTTAATCTCGGATGACTGGTTCTGAAGGGGAACCATGGAGGTAAGGTGTCCTCACCACATCATACTAAGAGGACATGCTCACAGCATGACCACTGATGATGCCAACCTTGATTATCTGGTTAAGGTCAGTGTTTATGGGTCTTCTCTACCGTAAATGTACCTTTTCATACTTTCTATAGTTTCTTTTTTTAGAACCAAGTCACCAAATTCAGTGCACACTCAAGAGCTGGGAGAAATTAAGCCTCTCATTCCTGAAGGGGTAAGTATCTACATAAACCATTTGGAATTCCTCTACAAGAAGGACATCTCTTTTCCCTACTAAGCTCATACACATTTATTTTAATCTGGGCTATAAAGCAGTACCACTCTATTTTTCTTTTTTTGTTCCAAGTGTTCCGGCTTTGGCTATTAGGAGCTCTTTGAGGTTGGCCCCTATGTCCTTTGGCAAGCCCCCTTCCTTTGTTTTTTGAGCATTTCCTTATTTTCTGGTAATACGAGATGCTCTAGATCTATAATTATCCATTTCTCCAAAAGCCCAGATTACTTTTATTGAAGAACGGTATTTAGAAACCAAGACCTAGGGATGTTGTTGCTACTAGGGTGTCTTTGCTTTCAAGCTCTCTCAATGGACAGATCTAGGAAATACATACTTGTACACCAACCCAGATATGCACACTCACCTATCTGTATTAAGCTAAACATAAGGACATCTCCAACTCTAATCCAGTACCGTATGATTCGCGCAGTCTTCTTCTCTTGCTTAACTTTAAATTCTCTCTCCAACAGTGGGAAAGCTGTCTCCCACCATCTACCATTCATGTATTTGTTGGACCTCTGAGTACATGTTTCAAAACTGTTAACCTGTACTCCCATGAGAAACAACCTTACCAACTAGAGTACATCGTTAATGTACAGTTCCTTTTGTATTTAGCCGTACAGTGTCTAAGCAAAATACCATTTTCCAAAGTTACTTGGTCTCATGCCTTTGTGTCCTCAACCCTTTCAGTGAGGTTATGCGAAACAACTGATACAGAGTCTCATGTCAAGGTCTTTATTCACCCATGAATACAGAATACACGCTAGTTTTTTTGGCTTTAACTTGTATACATTTCTTACTTAAAGTTCTTTTTCTTTTGCAGTTTTCCTGGGGCATAATCGACAAATACAATTACAAGCTAAAGTGCACAAGGTGATGTTTTGATGTGCACATACTTTGTGAAAGAATCTTCCCCCTCCAAATTAACACATCTTTGCCTCCCCCACTCACCCCTTGAGAATACGTGTAAGTTCTACTCTCTCAGCGATTTCAATTATACAATACAGTGTTATCTACTATAGTCCCCATGTTATATACTGGATACTCAGACTTTATTTATCTTATAACTCAAAGTTTATATTCCTCTAGAAAACTCTATTTCCCTCATCTCCCAGCAACCGCTTTTCTACTGTTTCTACCAACTCAAGGTTTGGTGTTTTGTTTTTTTTTTTAATGATTCCACATATAAATGATACCATGCAGCGTTTGTCTTTCTCTATCTGGGTTATTTCACTTAGCATAATGCCTTCCAGGTTCAACTATGTTCCCACAAGTAAGAAAATTTCCTTCTTTCTTAAGGCTGAATATTATTCTATTGTACGTATACAACCAACTTTTTTAGTCCATCATCCTCTGATGAAAATAAGTGGTCTCCCTAAGTTATTTAGTACCTATGTTATCTAACAGTCTATTTAAATGCTTGACATCACTTTCTATTGGTACATGTTTATTTTATCCTTAGTACTTTAGTACTTATTTCTGAGTACTCAGAACACCTAGAATAGTTCTGAACCAGAGTGATTACCTAGATACTAAAAAATGAACAGATTATACAAATTAAAATTTTTTTAACTACTATGTTGATTATAACAGTTTAATTGCTGGAGATCTTTCAATAAAATTATTGAGGGAGAATGTTCATTGCAGGGTTATTTAAATGTTAATAATAAGTAGACAGTTTAAAAAGTATACCAATAGGCTGAAATTTGAATTACATGGACTCATTAGAAATCATTTGTAAAACACATTAATACGAGACAATATGTACCTTATATGTGTACGTAAAAAACGCAAACTATGCAAACAGTACAGCATATCACTTAACACATAAACCATATATATGCACACCTGTGAAAGAAAACACTGAAGGAAGGAAACACACCAAAAAATTATTTTTTAAAGCTCCTGTCTTCTATTTTGGAGAAGGCAATGGCAACCCACTCCAGTACTCTCGCCTGGAGAATCCCATGGACGGAGGAGCCTGGTAGGCTGCAGTCCATGGGGTCGCTAAGAGTCGGACACGACTTCACTTTCACTCTTCACTTTCACGCATTGGAGAAGGAAATGGCAACCCACTCTAGTGTTCTTGCCTGGAGAATCCCAGGGATGGCGGAGCCTGGTGAGCTGCCATTTATGGGGTCGCACAGAGTCGGACACGACTGAAGCGACTTAGTAGTAGTAGTAGTAGTAGTCTTCTATTTTAATTAAAACTAAAAGAGAGAAGACTGTTTTCTGTGTCTTCTTTCAAGATCTCATAAGGTGTTGGATCAGGGAAACAGGAAGAAACAGAATCACAAGTTACGCACTGGAGTTCCACATCTAGGTAAGGACCAAAGAAAAGCAAGCAAAAAGCACGGCTGGGGAGTGCCCTCAGGTCAGCTGTAATCTGAGACTAACATTAAAAAGGTGAGGCTGTGGTGCCTGTGATAATACATCCATTACAGAAGGAAATGCAGGAGCAGAATGGAGACTGAGAGATGCGAGGCTTGGACAGAGCCTTAAAGGACAGGAGAGATCTCAAAGGAAGGAGGCAGCACGAACGGAGACAGGTGTAAGCAGTCCACCTGGAAGTTTTTTCTTCCCATTCCATAAAAACCCAAGGAAGATTTTAAGCAATGACAGCCACAGGGAGAGCTTCAGTTTAAAGTGTCCCGCCCTCTTGACAAAGGGCTTGTGGGGATTGGGGCAGGATTACCTAATAGGATCTGGTCAGCCTACAGCAGACTGGATAAACTCAACTGGCTGATAACGGGACTACCTCTGGTTTTCAAAGATTAACATTTTTACATTGGAATTTATACTGTATCCCTATAAAACTGTGAGTTGCTCAGTCACATTCGACTCTTTGTGACCCCATGAACTGAGCTCACTAGGCTCCTTTGTCTATGTAATTGTCCAGGCAAGAACACTGGAGTGGGTAGCCATTCCCTTCTCCAGGGGATCTTCCCAACCCACGGCTTGAACCTGGGTCTCCCACGTTTGCAGACAGATTCTTTATCATCTGACCCACCAGGGAAGCCCATCCCTATAAAAAGTGCTTGTTACTGTAGAACACAAACACCCAGTAACCATCCATTACACTGAAAAGATCGATGGCAACAATGACCAACTTTCAGCTTGTCACAACTTTTCCAAGCATACCAGCCAGCTACCCCCAGGGCCAGATCACACACAGGTGTAAATACAAAGGCAGCTACAGGACAACATTCTACAAACACAGGAGCAACACCCCTAGAGAATCCACTTCTCAACACTAAGAGCTCAGGAGGAACAAGTGTTTGTTAACATTTAACTAGACAAGGCAGCAGATGTTTTATACAAGTTATCTCTTAGTCTTCCCAACCAGCAAGACAAGGATTAGTCTTGTAAATGGCCACTCAGTTTGGAAATGGCAAAACTTTAGTTCACACTCAGCCCCATCCAGTTTTAAGCCTGCTATCTTTCACTTGGAGTGATATCATGTGTTTCAACAAACTTCAAAAGCAGACTTAACATACCTTTAGTATCACTGGTTTCAAAAAAAAAAAGGTATCTAATCAGTTTTTCTCAAAATAGTTATTTTATAATTCATTTATGATGCCAAGAACTCAATTTAAAAATCTAAAGCACATTTTCAAGCCCCAATGCAATAAACACTTATGATTTTCCAAAGTATTACAAACTATAACATTACAAATGTTATAACAAGTCTTTTTTTAAAATGATTGCAAGTCTGAAATATTAAAAACTCAACTTTTTCACAATATGAATACTTCTCAAATTGAGACAGGATCATTCAGACTGACCTTTTTCATCCTCGGTGAAGACTAATCAAGTTTGTATTCTAAAATACATCACCCTCTTCCTCTCTATATCTCTTCTCCTCCCCTTCCACTCACTCTCCCCTCCCCACAAAGAGAAATTCTCTTTCTACCATTAACTGCAAAACCAAAATTCTATTCTGTGATCTATAAACCATGAAATATAAAAGATTAGGACCCATTGATGGTTTAATCTCCATGGTCCTGAGACAGAAATCCCCCTGCTGCTGCTGCTAAGTCACTTCAGTTGTGTCCGACTCTGTGTGACCCCATAGACGGCAGCCCACCAGGCTCCCCCGTCCCTGGGATTCTCCAGGCAAGAACACTGGAGTGGGTTGCCGGTTCCTTCTCCAATGCATGAAAGTGAAAAGTGAAAGAGAAGTCGCTTAGTCGTGTCCGACCCTCAGCGACCCCATAGACTGCAGCCTTCCAGGCTCCTCCATCCATGGGATTTTCCAGGCAAGAGTACTGGAGTGGGGAGAAATCCCCCTAGAAAGTTAAAACCAAGTATATCAGGAATACAAGAGTTAGTTTGCCCAAACCATCTAAAAAGCTTTCCATATTACAGTGATTTAATTTCTTAACCACTCTTTAGATGCTTTGGAGTGATACTGTCAAATACACACTGTAGATGTCTGGAGTGTCACTGCCAAACCTTAGCTTGGAACCTCTACATGGTAGACCCTTAAATGTTTCCAAGTTACCTAATACAAATTTGAAGGGGAAAATAGCACAAATGTGATTAGAGCATACATCATACTCTTCTGTAGCCTATTTTTCAACAGTAGACTGAAGACATCTTTCCACACCACTCCACTTAGCTCTCCCCCACCAAGTACAAAAGGGCTCGTTATTCCATTGTATGGGTGACCAAGTTTTTCACCAAGCTCCTCTGAGGTAAACATTTGATTTTCCCACTTTTTGGCTACTAAGCAATGCTGCAATAAAAACAATTTTATGTGTTTGTACAATTATTTCCTTTCTATAAATTTCTAGAGCTGGAATTTCTGGGTCAAAGAGCTGTCATGCTTTAAATTAGCACACTGACAGGTTACCCTCCAGAAGGGTTGTGCCCATTCATTCTTTCAACACTGCGTGAGTACTTAGTTTCACCATCACCCTTACCAACACTGGTATCATTCTTTTTCATCAAACCATCAGGGAAAAAAAGTTATATTAGCATACAGTGAGCTCCCACCATGTGCCATATGCCTTACGTGTATTAGGACAGCCTTGTGGAGGCAGGTCCCACATACACCACTCTAACTGATGGGAAACTGCTGCCCGAGTATGCTAAGTAACTTACCTAAGGCCACACAACTGCGTCAAAAATGCTACTGGGGTTTGAACCCACTTCACTCATCACCAGAACACACAGTAGGAAATTTCTCAGGAAGGCCAAACACCTGTTCACTCACTCTCAGTGGAACACAACCATCTCTCTCCCCAGCAACGCCCACTGAAAATTCTGATTTCATGAACAGTTAGGAAGACTGCTGGGCTGGGGTTAGCAGAACAGAATTCAAGGCTGAATTCAGCCACTTACGGGTAGCTACTGTGTGACTGCTTACCCTTAGTCTCTTTCCTTGGCTGTAAGCTACCGGTATGTACCATTTCTATCTCAAAATGTTGCTGCAAAGCCCCAAAGGAACCTCTATTCCTTCAACAATAGCCCTTTCTCTGTGCTCTGTGCTTCTGTGACACACAGGCCATCCATCCCAGTTCCAAGGGTCCAGAAGGAGTGAACGTCAATCCAGACAACCAGCATGGCTAAGAGTGCACAGGAGTGTGAGTGATTCAGGGGCCCCTGGTGAAGGGGTCGCTGGGTTTCACAAAATAGCAGCCATCCAAAAAGACAAGAACACAGACGCAACACCTGGGAAGACGCATGAAATCACACTGAACAGAAAAGCCTCTAAGTAAATGTATATTTTAGTCACAATTACATTTTTTACAAAGCCATATGCAAAGAAAGCAAGGGGATAAATTCACGGATATGGCATTAAACACATAATATCATTCTTTTCTCCCCTTTCCCAAACTTTACAGAGCATCATTTAACATTTATAATTCTTAAAATATTTTAATTGCTATGAGAGCACAGATGGAAGTGATTAATTCTGACTGAAATAATGTATGTGAAAGTGGGAAACTCCAAAACCCCCCATGAATGGTATTATTGTCAGAGGATGAAATAATCTAGCATTCCGCATAATGGCGTTACAGTGCGCTAACACAAGTTATTTTTATATTCCGTCACTTGGTTTCCGGCTCACCTGATAATGTACAACATTAGTCATTTCTTTACAGTATTTTCTTTTTTTAAAAGAAATGCGTGCATATGGAAAAATGGCCAAACAGCACAAAACGGTGTGCAGTAAAATGGAAGACTATCGTCTATCCCAGCCCCTCCACAAAGGCAATTGCTGTGTGGTCCCTTGTATACATACTCCCAAAGATACCCTACAAATATTTTTTTCATTTAAAAATACTCTTGGAAGTTTTTCCTTAAGAGCACAAATAAACCGACCTCCTTCTCTTAACATCTGCAGATCACTCTCTTGCATGGACGCACCAGAATTTATTTAATCAGACTCTGCACTCAGAAAATGCCTGACAAAACTATTAAGCACTACTTACATAAGTCTTTTCCCTTACATTATGATCCTCCATCCTAGAAAATATTACATCTTCTAAGCTCTTTGGCCAGCATTCCAAGCCTACCAACACCTTCACAGATACCAGGATTCGGGGTTCCGTCACTGTCTCAGCTTCCAGCCAAAGCCAGGCTGCACACACTTCTCCCAGATCGACCGTCCATCCATAGCTCGTGCTGCTAACAGGGCAGCCACCTCTCCTCCCTTCCTTTCCTTGGTTAATTCTCACTCAGTGCTTTAACACGGGGTTTGGGCATAACCTCCTTCAGGAAGGAAAGATCTCCCAGCCCTGAGGGCACAGGAAATGCTTTGTTCGTGGTTCCTGCCACAGCTTGGGTCTTGGCACCTCTTCACCTCCTCAAGATGAATGTGTATGCGTCAGCCCTGACCACCAGAATTTAAGCTCCCCAGGACAGAAACCATCTCTAAATAATCTTTGTAACTGCCGAAATTCAGCACAAAGTCTAGCACACTAACTATATGTAATATCCATTGAATCAAGCTTGAAATGAATAATGAAACTTCTGAACACCTCTTAGGTGCAAAGCCCTAGAAAGAGGTGCTGGACAAACAGTATTTCTCCCTGGGTACAATGATTCCCATTTTACAGATGAAGAAACTGAGGGCCCTGATGTTAAGAAACAAGGGCATAAAGAAGAGCTGAGATTTGAAACCAAGTCTACTTTACTCCAAAATCTTTGATCTATCCATTATGCTTTTCTTCTACATACCTGAATGCTGGGAGTTACGTGAGGAGGTGAAACAAAGTGTCCTGAAAGGTAAGACATGTTCATTAACACTGCGGATAACCTAAGGGCACTATAGTCCTTCTCCCAAAAAAAGTCAGCCAAAAGCAATCTGTAATGTAGGACTAAAATGGGAAAGAACAAAAAGGTTATGAGAAGTAAATCTTGTCTATAGCATCCACAAATATGCACTTAATTAGCACACTGGAAGGCAGTCTTTCAGGAGCCATTCAAAATGAGAACAAGCCGAGGTAAGAAGGTGGGGGGGTTGTGTGTGTGTGTGTGTGTGTTAGTCACTGAGTCGTGTCCCACTCTTTGTGACCCCACTGACTAACTCCTTGCTGCCCCTTTGAGCACAGCTAGTTATGTCCCAAGTTTCCTCCCCAGCCCCCCAACTCTGCACCTTCTACAGTACCCGGGCCACTCACTGAAACTGACATTTGCACCGGCCCTCCTAAAGGATTTTAAATTTCACTGGTTCTGCTCTGGCAGATAGCTACGCCCATCACAGGCGAGAGATGGGACAGAAGGGCAGCATTGCAGAAGTTGGTACTTGGGTCTGTGGACCTTCTCTGAGACCCACAGCTGGACAAAGACACCCCCCAGCTCATCCACAAAGTGGGCCTAGGAAGAATACCTACTTCCTTTTAGGGGCTTAAAGAGAATGCAAGTAGGTAATTTAAGAAGCACTTAGCACAGAGCTGGCACCAAGTGAGGGCTCACTGGCCTCTCTCCAGTGACTGAACTAACCAACCAGAGGGCAGGCGGACCCCTCCCGCTCCCTCCACCAGGATGGAGACCAAGGAAAGGCAGCTGGGAAGCCCCATAATTAACACAGGAAGTAGTAAATGGCATTTAGCAAAGGTGGGGAAACCAGAGGAGGCTGCTCCTCCCTCCCACACAGAAGAAATATGAACCAATCAGCAGCAGTCAATGAACCCAAACCTGTTCACTAGAGGAGACAAAGCAGCAAAACTCAGCCCAAGAGTAACCGGATACCAACAGAAAAGATACACAGGCTGAAAACAAAAACCGAAAACCCTGTCTCCCCTCTTACCAGCCACGGAGACAAGAAAGCCTCCCAAACTCTGGAGGAAAAAAGTGGAATAAGGGCTGTGAAGAAAGGCACCGGGCAGTTAGCCCTGAACACCCACCCAGTGGGGTGAGGAGGCTCTGGAGGTGCGCAGAGCTAGGCACAGCTCCAGGCGCCGCCCTCCCTGCCGGGATCAGGAGTGCGGCTGGCTGTAGGTGCGGGTGTTATGTCACTCCACTCCCAAAACAGCCTTCAAGAGCACCAGCGTTCCAGAGTCACAGAAAGCCAGCTCAAGAAGGCTGGGTAAACCTGCCAGGGTCACAGTGCTGCGGAGGGGCTGAGCTGTGACCTGAAGCCACTCGTCTG
>SJXQ01001894.1:151748-258804 GCA_006408695.1 Aepyceros melampus | reverse complement strand
GGGGGGTGAAGTGGGTGAATGTGGTCAAAAGGTAAAACTTCTAGTTATGAAATAATATTTCCTGGGTATATCATGTACATCAAGGTGACTAGTTAATGATACTGGACTGTTTGGTAAAAGTCGCTATACAGTCCATGGACTTCTCCATGCCAAAATACTGGAGTGGGTAGCCTTTCCCTTCTCCAGGAGATCTTTCACCCAGGGATTAAACCCAGGTCTCCTGCATTGCAGGCAGATTCTTTACCAGCTGGGCGGGGGCTTATTTTTTGTCTTGGTTTGGTTTGATCATGCCTCGAGGCATGTGAGATCTTAGTTCCCCAACCAGGAATCACACCCACGTCCCCTAAATTAGAAGCACAGAGTCTTCACCACTGGATCAACAGGGAAATCCCAATGATACTGTATTGTATACTTGAAAGTTACCAAGAGAATAGAGCTTAGAAGTTCTCATTTCAAGGGAAAAATTGTAGCCATGTGTGGTGATGAATGTTAATGAGACTTACTGTGGTGGTCATTCCACAGTATCTACAAATGCTAGATCATTACATTGCAAGCCTGAAACTAATAAAATGTTACATGTCAATTCTATCTCAATAGAAAAAAAAAAGACCCAACTGACAGAGAGGAAGGGGAGAGGAACCTAGGCTGAGTTCAAGACTAATAACAAAACAAATGGTGTAATAACCAGTAGGCTGACTTGGTTTAAAACCTAGACTTCAAAGAGTTGAGTCCTTTTCAGTGTCTTTTTTCCCGAGATTTACTGAGATATTGTTGACATATGTGTACGTTTAAGGCATAAGACATGATGGTTTGACACAGATACACAGTGCAAAACAACTACTGCCTTGAGGTTAGTTTATACCTCCATCCCTTACAATATTACCACTTGTGTCTGTGTGGTGGTAAATTTTAAGACCAACTTTCTCAACAACTTTGAAATCTACAATACAGCATCATTAATGATCAAATCTATAATACAGCATCATTAATGACCAAGTCTATAATACAGCATCATTAATGATAGTCACCAAGCTATCCATCAGATCCCCACTGGGCGCCTTCTACATCTGTGACAACCTAGGCAACTCCCAGGCAAACCAAGAACACTATGATATTATTCCTCACTCTCTACATCCCAGGTTCCCTCCTCCAACCTCTTTTTCATAAACAAGAAAAATACTCAGAACCTAATTTCACTAGAAACTTCTTGCCAAAGGTCTGTTTAAAAGGCCAAAAACACCAAACCTAATTTTGAGGGCTTGTACTTTTGTGTATGAATCCAAATAACTAAAAAGCATCCTTGGCAGAACTAAATATGAATGTACATAGTAAGTTCCTAAAAAAAAAAAAAAAATAAGCAATCCTCCTAGGTGTTCCTTTTCACCAGAGATCAAAGCCATGTTGTGCAAGGAGCTCTCAAAAGCTCCATGACAGAAGTAAAATGAAAGGACAGGTTAGGCCATTCAGAGTCAAACATCCTCAAAAGCAGGATCTGGTCGCAACCTTCCTCACTCACCCCAAGATTCTGATACAAACATAGCTGCCAAACCCCACTTCAGACCCACTGAAACACCACCTTCAGGCAGGCCTGGAAATGTGCAAGCAGAGTAAGAGCCCAGGTAATTCCTGCATGCACCACAATTCTGCTCCAGAAGCAGAGGCTACAGGAGCAAGGGCTGTTATCCATCCCCTCCTATGGAAGTTCTATTCCAAGCCCATCCAGAGCACGTGAAGGAGTTTCTACAGGGAAGAGGGGATGCTGCTTGAGAAACCCAATTTCCTCCTGCCCACTGAGCATTCCCAGCTGGGTATCCCAGGGGGGCCTCGAACTGCCCTTCCTGTCCTGAGAGTTTTTGGTTCCTGGTAACACTCACCATCCCTCGCTTGCTGCCCAGCCTGGAAGCAACCTTGCTCTCTGCCTTCAGTCTCTGCCAAGTATCCCTTTTCCTTTCTGGAAGCAGCATCAACTCCACTGCAAAACTCATCTTCCCATACACACCTTATGGTGTTTTCATCCCTCTGTTCCGAAAGCCTGGTGAGGGCTTCCCAGGTGGCTCAGTGGTAAAGAATCTGACTGCCAACGCAGGAGATGCGGGTTTGATCTCTGGTCCAGGAAGATCCCACATGCCCTGGAGCAACTAAGCCCATGCGTCACAACTATTGAGCTTGCACTCTAGAACCCAGGAGCTGCAACTACTTAGCCTTATTGCCTCAAACTACTGAACCCACACACCCTAGAACATGTGCTCTGCAGTGGGAAGCCACTGCAACGAGAAACCCATGCACCACAACTAGAGAGTAACCCTCTCCAGCCACAACTAGAGAAAAGCCGGAGCAGCGTCGAAGACCCAGCACACCAAAAATAAACAAACAATTGCATAAATAAATAACAATAAAAGCCTGCTGACACAGGACTGGCAACTTGCGTTCAAAGCTTGGCTGAGCCTGTTTCCTTCTCTGCAAAAGGAGGATAAGAACAACAGCACTCTGCAAAGTTTCTTCGAACGTGATAGGAGCGAATGCACCCTAAATCCACAATAAAAGGTGTTCAACTGACTTTCATTCTCTTCCTCCCACTAACTCGGACCTCAAACATCAGCTCTCACCTGACCTACTTCAAAAGCCTCATCACGGCAAACACTGCCATCCATCTGTCCCCATGCCGGCCTCCCCTCCACATCACAGCCGCCAAAGCTTTCCTCCAAAGTGCGGCTCTGATTACATCATCTGCTTTAAAACCTCTGACAGCTATCACTTGCTTTACAGGATCAAGTCCATACTTCTTAGCCTGGCAAGCAAGACCTTTTGCAATCTGGCTCTCCCCCTCCCTGCCACTGCACCCAAATGCCAGGCACCATCTGTTCTAGTAACAGCACCCCAAACACGACTTGTATTTTCATGCCTCCCAGCCTCTGCTGAGCTTGCTCTCGTCAGAGAAAGCCCCTCACCCCTCTCCCACCTGGCCAAGTGCTAGGTATCTTCCGTCTCCTCTCTGAAGCCCACCCCCACGCCAGCTACCAGCCCCACCTCTCCTGCCTCCCCCTCCCCCTCCTCCCTTCCTCTTCTCTCCTGCGGCACACACTAGTACTCTGCAGGCACTTACTCCTCAGACTGAGACACAGAGCTGGGCCTCAAACTCAGAAGGGCACAGTGACAGCCCTCCATAAATACTCTTGGGGAAATTAATGTAAGGCTTCCACCACCCTTTGACAAGTGGAAACAGTTTCTAATTTGTCAAACAGTTAGCACCTTCGTGGTAACTTTTTACTTCTAAAACTCTTAAGGATATTATATTCAGTTGAGCCAGCTAAGACTGCTGTTAAGAAAGCAAAAAAAGAAGCCATGTCAGGGTCAAATGTCTATAAATCCCATCAGCTTAGAACTAGCCCTCTAGAAATGGTGTCTCTTCACGCTTTCCATGATGGGAGGAGGAAATCATGCCCTTTTGAGTCCTCCTGGCTTGACTTTGGTAGATAAAGCAGGACAATCTAAAGAGTCCTTCTTGCTTAAACAGAACATTTCAGAAAGGAAGGAATAAACAAACTGTGACTTCATGGTAGGGGAAAAAAAAAAGTGTAAAAATACTCCAGTGCAGCTGGACTTGAGTACCCTTAAGGAATCAAGGTCATTCACAGGAAACAGGTACTGTATTACCTGGGCAGAGGGCAGCAGGAGACTCCATCTTCCTGAGACCTTTTTTTTGCACAAGCCATTAACAAAGCCAAATGCCCCAAGACTTAGAAACAGCTGGTAGAAGAAAACATGTCTTTCTCACCCATACATGCCTACTTAAGTAGCCTCCAAACTGTTCCTTGACTTCTGTTCAAAACATGTGTGCATGCATGCTAAGTCGCTCATTTGTGTCTGACTTTTTGCAACCCACCAGGCTTCTCTGTCCATGGGATTTTCCAGGCAAGAAAACTGGAGTGGGTTGCCATGCCCTCTTCCAAGGGATCTTCCCAACCCAGGGATAAACCTGCTTCTCTTAAGTCTCCTGCATTGGCAGGCGGGCTCTTTATCACTAGCACCATGGACATATTAATTCTCCCTTTCCGTGAGTCATTAATAGGGCACAAGCCAGTAAAGAGGGTCCTCCCCACTGATGAGGATCTGGGGCCCATTGGAGTAGCATTGATGCCCCTCCTCTGTAGGAAGCCTGCACTCTTGGTTTTAACAACCCTGTTCATAAACACACACCTATGCCTGGAGAGTGGCACTGCAGACTTACATCATCTAAATAAAATAAGGTTTATTATTGTAAACCGCACTCCAGCAAAACTCAACTGAAAGTCTTCAAAGCAGCTCATGGTCTCACAGACTTAGTAAATAAATGGACTTTTTTAACATACTGACTTTCATTAAAACCGGCGGTTTTTTGGCAATAACCTCATGGCAATAATAGAATATCCGTTTTATTCTCTGGTTCCTTCTCCTGTATATATTACCATCTAAAAATGTCTCATTTGTTCAAAATATTTCATATAGACATCTGTCTAGTTGTTTTAATACAAGTGACTGACAAACCATGAGTAAAAGTTATCTTGAAATCAAGTTCTTATATACCTATGGCTAGTCTGTGTTAATGTATGGCAGAAACTAAGGCAACAGGGTAAAGCAATTATCCTCCAATTAAAAATAAAAATTAAAAAAAAAGAAATCAAATTCTTATCTGGACTTCTATAACAAGTATTTTAAAATTAGCAATTTCTAAAACACTCAGAACAAATGAAAATTTTCATTCATTTACTGCTCCAGAAAGTTGAATTTAAAAATAGGGTTAAGAGAAGAAGGAAGAAAAGGATCTGTTTTGGGCACCTATTAGGCAAGCACAGTGCTAATTATTTTGTATAGGTTCTCACCTTTAGTCTTGGCATGAACCCTCTGATACAGGAACTACTATCCCATTTTACAAAGAGACAGCAATCCAATAAACCACCTCTGGTTCATCTAGCTTCAAAGATCATGCTTTTTCTACCACCTTCTACATATTTGTTTTCTTCTTCAGTTGCTAAGTCATGTCTGACTCTTCTGCAACCCCATGGACTGTATGTAGCTCACCAGGCTCCTCTGTCCATGGGATTTTCCAGGCAAGAATACTGGGGTGGATTGTCATTTCCTACTCCAGGGCATCTTCCCCACCCAGGGATCAAACCCATGTCTCCTGCATTGCAGGCGGATTCTTTACCACTGAGCCACCAGGAAAGGCCCATCCTCCTACAGATTAGTTTTTGTTTTTTTTTTAAGGAGGAGAAAAAGCTGTGTTGTTTAGTTACAAAGCACTGCTGTATCCAAGGCACCTTATTATTCACAAAAGGCAAACTGTAATATATGAAATAGTATTGTTGCCCACTAAGGGGTTAAACATAAGACTATGCTGGAATTTGCCAATGATAGCTTTCATCCGTCCATCAAAGCTACTTTATATATACCATACTACTCCTCATTAATACACACAAAGCTCCTTTAATTTTTCCCAGACATAAAACAAGCACTTGGAAAGCTATCAAGGGAAAAAACAAATATAAAATTAAGTTAGCAAAGTCAGTTATAATATGAATTTTTATTTACATGTCTGAATTTCTAAGACAATGTACATATAAAATTATCACCCTGAGGGTGTATGTAGATTTATGGCTGTACTTCAAATTAGCACAAGCATTTATCTGAAAAATACTGTTAAAATTTATTGAGTGTAGGTAGAATTAATGCATATTTCTAAATTAATGTGTTTAGAAATAAATCTTTATAGAACCATGTTTTACCATTATAACTCAGATAACTTGTCATTCTGAATAAAATTCCACCACCAGCAACATTTCACACTCAAGCCATTTTACCCGAGTCACATGGTTTATAATTTTGCTGCTAAGTCGCTTCAGTCGTGTCCGACTCTGTGCGACCCCACAGACTGGGGCCCACTGTCTCTGGGATTCTCCAGGCAAGAACACTGGAGTGGGTTGCCATTTCCTTCTCCAATGCATGAAAGGGAAAAGCGAAAGTGAAGTCACTCAGTCGTTCCAACTCTTCGCGACCCCATGGACTGCAGCCCACCAGGCTCCTCCATCCATGGGATTTTCCAGGCAAGAGTACTGGAGTGGGGTGCCATTGCCTTCTCCAGTTTATAATCTTAAGATACACTAAAAACGTATATCCATTTAACCAGGCCAGCTACTCAGAATACCACCGTGTTTTCAACCACAACTGGAATAAATCAAACTTGCATCCCTCCCCTGATATACTCATAAATTTCCAAACAAACTGTAAGTCATACTTAATATTTTAAAAAGTACCTTAGGAATTCTAAATTAAATTGCCTATTCTCAAGTCATAAGCATAGTCTAGGACATATTCTTGCAAAAAATATTTAACCTGAATCTAAACTTGCTTTGAGATTAAAGGAAAACTTCTAGTTTAGAGAAAATATAGGGGACAGTGGAACAAGGTAAACACCACCACAAGGAAACAAATCCAGACACACACATCCTACAAGCTCTCTTCTGAAGGTCAGGAGAGGGAGGGAGGAGGTGGCCAGATAGTCTATTTCTATATTTAAAAAAGCGACAGGGACAAAAGCAACAAGCCACAGTGCAGTATGTAAACCTTGACTGAATCCTGATTCCCAAAATGAGAAATGGTGACAGACGACATTTGGGGAACAATTAGATAACAGTAAGAAATCAGTTAATTTTCTTTAAAGTGATAAAGAGGTGGTGATTTTTGTCCTTAAGTCCTTAGTTAGAAATGCATACTGAAGTTCGTCAGGTGAATTATAAAATGTCTGGGATTTGCTTTAAAACAATTTAAGCAAATTAAGCAATCCAACATTGTCTGTTGGTTAAAAGATGCTTAGCAAATGTTTCTACAATTTGATGCATTTGGGAAATACTAAATCCTCTGTTTCCCTTCAAGGAGATTGAGAATGAATATTAGAAATAAGGATGGTCAAAAGTTCTGTAGTTAAATACCTGTTTTACTTTGATTAACCCTCATTTTCCCACTTAAACATAAACCTGGTTTCCCTGCATACTATCTATTAACTTCCCTGCATACTATCTATTAACTCTGAGAATCAGTTTCTCTGGAATCCACCTTGGGAAGTGCTGCCTTATGGAGATACACCACTCTGAGGTAAGGGTCTCTTAAGTCACATGCGTGCTTCAAGAACCCTGAATAATCAAATATTCACAACAGCATCTATTCGCAATATAGCAACCAGCACTTTTCCTGTCTTTTGAGTCTGTAAGGTATTATCATGGTGGTGGTGGTGGTTTAGTCACTAAGTCATGTCCAACTCTCTGCAACCCTATGGACTGTAGCCCACCAGGCTCCTCTGCCCATGGGATTTCTCAGGCAAGAATACTGGTGTGGATCACCATTTCTTTCTCTGGTAACTTACTTGTTAAATTAGCATGTTTTAATTTATGTCACACTCTGTAATATGAAAATAGCCACTGCAAAATTTTAGTTATTCACATCCACTTTCTTGGAAATCTTCAATGGAACAGATTTCAAATTCTTAAATTTCAAACCACCCCGAGATTTCACTTTCAAAACTACCTAGAGATATTTTGAAGGGTCCCTCCCCATATCCTCTGCAATGACTCCTCAAAATAAGTTACTGGCTTCCCAGAAACAAAACGCAAAACAAAATATAACCCCAAGTCAAACCTCTTCAACTGTTGATGGTACTTAAGGATTCCCAGGAACTCACCTCAGAGACCCCCATCTTTATGTACCAGAAGTGGTTCCATTCTTGTAAATGGATTCTATGGATATCTGAACAACTAAATCCCAAAATAAATTCACTTTACCACAAACTCTACTTACTCCACAGCTAAAAGTTTTATAGCAAGCTGTGAGCTAATATCTGTAGTTTGTTTTGGGGTGTTTGTTTGTTTGTTTAGAAAAATTGCATCCTATTCCATTTAAGATCCCCAACACTTAAAAAAAAATCCTTTGGTAACCCACTTAAAAGAGAACAAAAATGACTAACAAAGAAATCTAAGCTAGAAGTCACTACGACAAGGAAAGAATCAAATTTGATGTCTCCTTTGCATCTAGAGGCAATTTACAACATTCAAAACCCTTTCATATACATTCCGTCATCTGACCCTCAAAACCCTGGAGAGATGCCTGTTTTCCATCATGATAGCATATATCTAACATGGTTCAACTTGAAAGCTGACAACCTGTCAACCCTCAATTATCCTCACCAGAGAGAATATAGGCATAAACAATTTGATTCAGCTGAGCAGAGTAGAGAACTTCACCACTTGTCTCTCAACGAGGACTCAGGCCAGACTCTATTGTAGGGACTTATTTTATTGCCCATGATTTTGCTTGGGGGTACTTGCAGACAGCTAACTGTCCACAGGCATTTGATCTTCACACATAAAATGCTCCAGGCCTTTCCTATTATGGCACAAGGAGAGCAGACTCTCCTTTGAACTCACTATACCTGCCCAGGATGATCCAGGAATATTTTTGTAGCAACATCCATGGAGTTTTCCATTTTCACTCATGCCAGTGTTCCCACGTGAAAGAAGGACAACATGTAACTGCAGGCAACATGTATGAGGGCAGACAAGACAGTTTTGAAATAAAGTGACCGTGGTTTGGATCCTGGATCCTCCCGTCTTGACTGTGTGTGCTCCCTGCTCTCAGATCCTGCACAGGTATATGGCTCTTTCTACCTCCTAAGGTTGCAGGGAGCTGGAGGAAAGACGCCCTCCCCATCGTAATCAGCACAGAAGGGGATTTAACAACTGTGAGTTCTCTGCCTGCCTCCCTTTCTCTCAGAGGGATTTTATAAAACGACTAAGGCAAGCCGGACCCCAACCACCAAGAAGCCTACGACCCATAGGCAAAGCAAGCAGGCAAATGACTTTTCAACAAAAAGGCAACCAGAGAAAAACATAATCAATGTGCAAGCAATGTGCTAGGGAGGTGAAAGAGAAGGAACCATTTAGAGGCAGAAGGGGGAAATCAGAAAAATGTGAATGAGAAAGCACTATTTACTTGAGCTAAGCCTTTAAGGATAATGAAAATTTCAGTGGTAGGAGGAGGGGAGAACAGGTCCTCCAGGCAAAATTGAAAAGATGTCGGTTAGCAATGGACCAAGCAGGGGCTCAGTGGCAGACAGAGAGGACAACTGGATCTGGTAAAGAAAGTTACAAATCATATCACAGAGAATCTTTAAACCTAGATGGGAACTGCCAGGGGTCTTACCTGTCCTTACATTAGCTGTGGTGTTTTTGGCTTTAAGTAACAAAAGTACATGAAAATAAGGGACGATAAGTGACTTAAACTGTGGTCTCAAAACCTTTTGATCATGTAGCCCTAACAGTTATAAAAAAAAAAAAAAGTAAACCTGTACCCCTAATAATTTATATGTCATTAAAACACTTCTTCTTCAAGTCGCTCAGTCATGTCCGACTCTTTGCGACCCCACGCACTATACAGTCCATGGAATTCTCCAGGCCAGAATACTGGAGTGGGCAGCCTTTCCCTTCTCCAGGGAACCTTCCTAACCCAGGGACTGAACCTAGGTCTCCCGCCTTGCAGGTGAATTCTTTAGCAGCTGAGCCACAAGGGAACCCCTAGAGTTATCAATTACCAGGGAAGCCCATATGTGATAAAACATCTATTAAAAACTCTTTAAAGGATGAGAATGATTCAAACAGTATTCCCAAGTTTATTTGTATTTGTTAATATACCTCTATACACAATGGTGGTGCCAACTCATTAAATTTGATTTAAAAGTCATTTCCTAATCTCAAATAAGACATTTTATTATTCCTATGGATTTTAGATTTACATCATTATCATTTAACTTTCTTTGTAAGAATCTTTTTTAAAGCACTTGCCTGTTTTGTTGAAGTCAATTTACTTAAAACTAGATGATATAACCCATAAATCTATTTACATGGATAGAGTTCACCAAAGGCAAGAATAAGAATGAGGGTGCCATTGTCAATTCCAGCAGGTTATAAAATGCCTCCTCTGCCCTCAGGTGACCTTATATAACCTAAGTCACAGAAGACTCTCAGATATACCAACTAGTGTCAACTCATCTATCAAATATTAGTAAAGCTTTTTTCTAGAAAACTTCTAATAGTTTATTTCTTCCCATGTTGGATGGTCTGGCACTCTCTACTTGGGGAATCACTGCTTCAAACAATAATAAAAAAAAATTCCCCACATAAGAAGTTCTGAGTCACAGTGGTTTCAGGGTTGGTTAATTCTGCAGCTAAAAAAAAATGTCACTGTGGTCTTAGGCCCCTTACGTCTTTGTGATTTTCAGAGTTTCAACCTATTTTGCTGACACTATTGGGCTCCCAGTATGGTAGGAAATATAGTTGGTCACACACTTACTCATTAACCAGTCACTAGCAACAGGTATAGTATTACTAAAGTTGACTTGGCTTAATCAAGATTCACCACCTGGGGCAGAAAATATACCCAACTTACCCTGAAACACATGGGCAATGGAAAACTAACCAAAAGCAGGGTTATATTATCAAGCAACGTGGTAAATTATTACAGCAGTGGCCCCTGCAATGAATCATGCAACCACCAGAGCCCGAGTGAGCCCAGACCCAGGCAGAAAAACCACCCAGCAGAACTCAGCTCCAGTTTCTGAATTCCAAGCAAATAAAGGGTTGCTGGTTTAAGCCACAAGAGAAAGGGAGGACCAGGAAGGGGAATGCTGTGGTATGGGCAAGAGACTACCCCTGCCACAGGGCTTTGTGTATGTAGGACAATGGATGAAGAAAGAACAACACTGTTTCATTCCCACGTAATTTTTTAAATTCAGTCATCTAGCTCAGAGTCAACAAGCACTCAATAAACATTAATAATTGATGTTACTAATCCCCAGTAATTTAGAATAAAGCATGGCAGACAGAAGGGAGTATAATGGATTACATGGGAATAATGACCAACTCTCTCTCTTTTTTTTTTTGCAGTAATTCAATACCTTATTACCCAAGCGCCTGAGCGTGCAGCCATTCAGATCCCCGCAGAATGTGGAAAAGTCTACAACTCCCAAGACTATAGTGTATACATCACAGGAGCATTAAAAAGGTTCATATTCTTCTGCATATTGGTATGGAGTTATGACCAGCATACCACTTCTGGAAACTTATCCTGCATTAGGCAATGAGCCCTTTTTGTTTACCCAGCTCCCTCAATGTGGGAGACCTGGGTTCAATCCCAAGGTTGGGAAGATCTCCTGGAGAAAGAAAAGGCTACTCACTCCAGGATTCTGGCCTAGAGAATCCCATGGACTATACAGTCCAGGGGGTCACAGAGTTGGACAGGACTGAGCCACTTTCACTCCCTCTTCCATTAACAATAACCCGCTTCTGTGTGGGATACTTTTGTCTCCCAACAGTCCCATCTTGTGGACCTAA
The DNA here is from genome assembly GCA_006408695.1 of Aepyceros melampus. Classification (NCBI taxonomy): domain Eukaryota; kingdom Metazoa; phylum Chordata; class Mammalia; order Artiodactyla; family Bovidae; genus Aepyceros; species Aepyceros melampus. The sequence continues at coordinate 247,390 of SJXQ01001894.1, read as the reverse complement.
CGAGACTTGCCAACTGTAACTCTCTGTTGGCTGGCATCAAGCCAGTCTGAGCTCTTTCCAGGGTTTTCCCAAATTGGAACTGAGAACAAAGATTCAGTTTTGTTTTTTGGGTTTTTTTATATTTTTATTTTATATTGGGAATATAGCTGATTAATAATGCTGTGATAGTTTCAGGTAGACAGCAAAGGGACTCAGCCATACATATGTATGAATTCGCTCTCTCCCAAACTCCCTTCCCATCCAGGGTGCCACAAAATATTGAGCAGATTTCCCTGTACTCTACAGTAGGTCCTTGCTGGTTATCCGTTTTAAATATAGCAATGTATCCAAGTCCATCCCTTCCCACTGCTCCCCAACTTCCCCTCCTCTCCCCACCTCCATTCCTCAGAGTCAGTTTCTTGATGATGTGAGGTTCTGAAGCTATCAGCATCCAGGTATCCCTATGTGCTGGGCTCTCTTTTTTTTTTAATTGGGTCCATTGATTTAATGATGAGTAATTCACATCCTGAGACAAAGGGTTCTGACAGCCTAAGAGATTTCTTTCCAAATACCTAAATGTCAAAATGGTTGGTTAAACAAATTATTGTAATGTATGTAATGAATTTACAAAACAGCCATTAAAGCCATGCCAAAGAATGTATTGATATAACAGGGGTGGGGTAGGGGGAGCATATCACATAAGCATACACTGCACTCTAAACTGTGAAAATACATTATATGCACCTTTGTGTGTCAATCTTTTTCATATTTCTTTAAAAGTTCATGTAATATACAATCCTACTTTTGCATGAGTATATATGCATGAAACGGAGAAGGCAATGGCACCCCACTCCAGTGCTCTTGCCTGGAAAATCCCATGGACGGAGGAGCCTGGTGGGCTGCAGTCCATGGGGTCACTAAGAGTCGGGCTCGACTGAGTGACTTCCCTTTCACTTTTCACTTTCATGCATTGGAGAAGGAAATGGCAGCCCACTCCAGTGTTCTTGCCTGGAGAATCCCAGCGACGGGGGAGCCTGGTGGGCTGCCGTCTATGGGGTCGCACAGAGTCGGACACGACTGAAGTGACTTAGCAGCAGCAGCAGCAGCAGCATATGCATGAAAAAAACCACACCCAAGTGTTGCTTAGAGACTTCCCCAAATCCAACCCCAACTCACAGAGGCATTAAGTCTCTCCTGGGTACAGAAGGGAGGTGGTGAGTCACCAATGGCTCTGGGCTACACAGCTGAACATCTTGGGTTCACATTTACATATAGTTGTGACTGAAAGATTTCTACTAATAAATTCCCTCATGGTAGTGGTGAAATCTGTGGGGACTAAAATCCAGGGACTATGCCATCCCTTTGCAATGCTTTCTTGCCCTTGATATTTCTACCTACACAACTCTTCTTTCCAGAATATTCTCCTTGATCACACACCTTTGGGAACCCCTAAAGAGGACATCAATCCTTGGAGGGTTACTTCCATCAGTAACATGGCCAACCCAAACCAGAACCCATTCTATGCTGTACAAGATGTTTCCAGAGAGCCTTCTTTATCTAAAGTCCTCTCCTATCCTTCAAAATCTATTCCCTTATAATAAAAACCAGAAGCCATTCTTCTGCTTTGCTGCTCTTGTCCCCTTCTAGCACACTGATAACTCTTCTCCCAACTTTATTACTAATTCATAACTCTCTCTCTCCACACACACCTGGAAATGGCAGCCTTTTTACAGTCAGCCAAAGGCCAGTACAGTCAAAGCTATGGTTTTTCCAGTAGCATGTATGGATGTGAAAGTGTTAGTCACTCAGAAGTGTCCTTCAACCCCATGGTCTATAGCCCACCACGCTCTTCTGTTCATGGGATTTCCCAGGCAAAAATACTGGAGTGGGCTGCCATTCTCTTCTCAATGGCAGGATCCCCAACCCAGGAATAAAACCCCAATCACCTGCATTGCAGGTAGATTCTTTACTGTCTGAGGCACCAGGGAATAGGTCCCTCAGAGTGGGAGAAAATAACAACAAATGAAACAAAAGATTAATCTCCAAAATACACAAGCAGCTCATGCAGCTCAATACCAGAAAAACAAGCAACCCAATCAAAAAGTAGGCAGAAGACCTAACAAACACTTATCCAAAGAAGATATACAGATAGCTAATAAACACCTGAAAAGATGTTCAACATCACTCATTATTAGAGAAACGCAAATTAACACTACGATCACCTCACACCAGTCAGAATGGCCACTGGACCATAAGGAAGGCTGAGCACCAAAGAATTGATGCCTTAGAGTTGTGATGCTGGAGAAGACTCTTGAGAGTCCCTTGGACTGCAAGGAGATCCAACCAGTCAATTCTAGAGAAAATCAACTCTGAATATTCATTGGAAGGACTGATGCTGAAGCTCCACTACTTTGGCCACCTGATGTGAATATCTGACTCATTAGAAAAGAACCTGATTCTGGGAAAGACTGAAGGCAGGAGGAGAAAGGGGATGAGATGGTTACACAGTATCACTGACTCAAGGGACATGAGTTTGAGCAAACTTCAGAAGATAGTGAAGGACAGGGAAGCACAGCATGCTGCAGTCCACGGGTGGGGGCATGACTTAGCAACTGAACAACAACGGGTACTCATTATTTGCTTAGTTATTTTGAAAAGACGGTCTTCTGAGAACAAGTTTAAGAAGCTAAAGAAGGACAAGTTGCTCAGACATAAAAGAGTCTGTAATAGCGGATAATTCATTTTAGAACCCTTTAAAGAAAATCCATACCAGCTTCCAAATGAGTGTCAGATTGCACTAGTACTCTTAAATAGGCAAGCAGGGCACAGTATAAACATTTAGAGTCCGTGAAAATGGGTCACCTGCAGCCTACCACTTCTTTACCATTAAACCAATAGCATAACAGAAGAATATTTTTTTCTTTTTTGCACAGCAAGTGGTGCAAAATCAGACTTATCCAGACAGCAGTAGAAAGAGCCCAAGAACAATGTCACCAAAAATGGGACATTTATCCAGGCTTTGTAATTCAGCTGAGAGATACCAAGATGAAAAGCAAACGATATATTCATTACTTATTTTTAAAAAGATGCACAGATTTGAGAAATGATTTCCTTAAGAATGCTCTCTGGGTTACTAGTGGGGATTATAAATCACACCAGATCCTGAAGTCTACTTAATGAAAAAATAAGTTGGAAATAAACAAATGATTACTTTAAGGTATATGAATTTCTGAAACTCTCTTGGGGAGAATGTTCTATTACCATTATTACTGAACTGTTTTTAATCTCTGACATCAAAGCATAGATGTTAACCCTGGGGTTCTGAAACCCAAGTAACTCATAAATGAAATATTATGAGAAAATGCCACATAGTAACTTAAGTCTGCCTGCCAGGTTTTAGCCAATTCACTTGTGACTTTGTAAATAAGGAGAGATATGGGGGCTGGAATAGAAAGAATCAAAAGACCTAGGTTCAAGCTCACCTCTACTGTTTACAAATGATATCAAGCAAACTGATCTAACTTGCCCAGCCTCAGTTTACTTAACTGAGGGTTTAAGAAAAAAATATGTAAGTAAAGCCCTTTATAAATGCCAAAGTACTACTTTAATACTACAGCACTAGCTCCAGAATGCCTACATTTCTCCAACTATTGGACAGTCACAGAACTTTATGGTTAAAAGATAATCTCATTTTAGGAATGATAATGAGAAAACTAAGGCCCAGAAAGGCTAAAGAACCTAGTACACTGACAACATCTGTAAACTGGTTGGGGGTTAGGAAGAGGTTCTAGTTTTTCCACTATTGAAATATGCATTTTAAAGATGGTTCAAAACAAAGCTATCCTGGGAACTAATACAAATCCCCTCCCCAGCAATACATATATTTCCTCTGCTTTATTTTGCTTGCGTAAACTTTACTCCTGTAACAAGTTAAACTTTTCATCAGAAAGGTAAAAAACAAAGCCATCTCTCTGACTATGAGACTCTCAGCCTACTTGCAACCCAACCCAGACAGAAACCTTTACAACTGGGTTAGAAACGTCTAATGGAAACATCGACATAACACAAACGTCCAGCTATGCTGGCAGGCATCATTATAATATGGATTACAATTCTACCAGCCCAGGGATACTGATTTTAATGCTCCTGGGAGATAAAGAATTAATCAGCAACTCAGAAGGGGATGTTGCCTAAAAATGAACAATTTAATCAAGAAAATTCCACTGTCTTTAAATTTGTGTCCTCAATCACCCACTATCAAAAATCCACTATGGCACCAAATAAATTGTGTGTGGTTAAAGAGACAAAATGTTCTTTTCTACAGGCTGTTATGGGAAGTAGAAAAAGGCTGACTATGAGTCAGTTATGTTTTAGTTCCACGCTGGACATAAATTATGATAATTTAGACATTCTGGTGGCTAAACCAAAAAAGCAGGAAAACCATGGCTCCCACATCCCAGCAAAACTTAAGTTTGCAGCCTCACAGCTGAAAGACAGGGTCATGAAAAGTGACCTTAAATTTATTTCTGGACTTTCCTGCCTCCACTAAAATCGATGACACTATTTCCCACCTCTTATTGTCAGATCACAACAATCCGGAAGCCTGGACCGAATTCACTTGGCAGGTAACAGGAGCAACCCTAGGAGGAAGTCCTGAGGATGTCAGATACCATATTTCCTTTACTCCCACACACTTTTCATCTTAATACCGCCAAGATATACTTAAAATGAGTTCTCACTGACACCCACCAAGCATTCTGGCTGACACGAATTTTGCAGAAACTGGCATCCCTAGGGAAGGTCCCTTGTGAGGTCTTTAAGTAGTTTAGATGAGTAAAACATTAGACTACCATTATAATGAACAGCTCTCCGTGGCTCATAAATTCTTTCATTCCCAGCAATCAAGAAACAGCTGTTAAAATCCTGGAATCTTCCTAGTAGCAGATCTTAAATACCTCCAAGTTGGCCAGGGAAGGTTCCCAACTGCTTTCTTCTCCTCTCCCTCCCCCAGTCTCTCCCCAGGAGTGCCAAGCTGGCAGGAATTAGGGAAGGGAAAAAAGACCCAGGAAAGGAAAAAAAAAAAAGTGAGTGAGTAGCGGCTATAGGGAAAGCAGAGAGGCAGACTCCCTTCATTTCCACTACAGAGAAATACCAACTCCGCACCAACTAACCAGGTGTCTCCTTTCTTCTCCCATCCCCACCCCCTCCAAACACATTAACTTCTGCAGTCTGATGGTCTGGCATTTGGAGTTAATGACCTCAGCAGTCCTAAGCCCAGTCCTCAAAGATTCTAAACCAAGCTCTTCCTTTCCTTGCCAGAATTCGAGGCCTATCCCACGGGAAGATTCAGCTTCCTTTTTCCTTGTATCTCGCCCAGACGGCGATGCTCCTGGGGTCAAGTTCAAGATGAAGGTACCCTCCTAACCTCCAGGAGCCGACTCCACTGCCGGGAACAGAGCTACCTAGACGAGTCCCATCCGTCGAGGCACGAGGATCTGGGGCTGTCAGCAGTGGGCCGGAGGGGGCTGGGAGGGGAAGATTGTCGCCGAGCCCGTTGTCCTCTGAAACCCTGGCCGCGGCGCCGGGATTCTACCTGACCACCGCCGCATTTCCTCCTGGAGCCTTACACAATAAGTGAACTAAGTTTTGAAAACGCCGGTTCAGAGACGTTTCTGTCTGCAAACAAGGCGCATAATGCCTTGGGGCTTCCTTCCTCGCCAGCCGTTCCGGAAAGCTGCCGCGCCAAAGCCGGGAGCCCTTTACACCCCCAGAGCAGCGCGCCCGCACCCCAAAGTCCCCCAGAAAGAACGTGCGCCCTGACATAAGTCCCCCAAAAGAAGTGAGCACCTTCATTCTCCAAGAACAAGTCCTGATCTCGAACTCTCCCTCAACGTCTAATCCTTGCTCACCCCCCTCACCCCACCCCCAAAAGAACGTGGATATACTCATCGCAGTGTTCTCGGAAGCGAACAATACTTTCGACCCAGAGTGGGGCACTACACTGCCCCCGAGGGTTAAGTTCAACCCGCCAACTTCGAGACCCGTGATCATCTACACTTCGGGGGCACTCTGGACCCCGCCGTGCCAGGCGCGCCTCTCTCCCGCCTCCCCCGCCCCAGGTACCAGGCGCAGCCCAGGCCCTTGCCAAGCCCGAATGCTACAGAGGAGGCGGAAAGGGGAGCGCGGAGGCGCGCCGGGCGGGGGTGGTCCCGAAACTCAAGCGTGCGGCCGCAAGATCCCGGTGCCCCAGAACCTCAGCTCTGCCCCGGGCCAGACTGGTCCGGCGCGGAGGGTAGGCGAAGGGAAGGCACCGACCCTCCGCAGCCGCCAGGACCAAGGCCCGGAGCGCACAACATGTCCGTGCCTATCTCCGGAAAGCTCCCGGGTGTGCCCAACGAAGGGGGGCAGGGAAGCTCCAGAAACTTTCCCACATGCCTTTCCACTCTCCCCATCACCCTCTCCTCTCCCCAGACCCCTGCTCCCCTCTGCACCGCAGCAGCTGGCGCGGCTCGGGACTCGCGGAGGCCGGCGGCGGCGCCAGGGCGGCGGGAGTTACCTGCGGGAAAGTTTCCAGCTCCTTGGCGCGGTTACCCACCCCCAGGGCCGGGCCTCGGGGCGCGGCCAGCTCAGCGCTCCGCGGCTGCCTCTCCTCCGGCTCCCAAGGCGGCCGCTGCTCCTGCAGCAGCCACTGCTAAGGCTGCGCTCCGGCCCGTCCCCCCTCCTCGCAGAGCCCACACCAGGACCTCATTGGCAGCGTGAATCCCCGCCCTTGCGCGTGTTCCCGAAGGCACCTTCCTCTCGCGCGCCCGCCCGGGCCGCGCCTCCCGCGTCCCTTCCCGTCCCGGGCTGCGGCGGCTCCCGGAACCAGTGGGACGCGGCGCGCGAACTTCTGCAGGGACCCCAGCTTCGCTCAGGGGGCCTAGTCCCCGCGACTGCGTTTGGGCCCTTCCAGGATTGGATCAAAATGGGTGATTGTATTTTTTTTTCAACCTCTAAAAATCAGTGAAGTGGCCTGGCCTTCCCTCCTTGCTGCTTGTTGAAAACAGCCGAGGAGGACATCTGGGAGCAATTAACCAAGCTGAAGTTTTGGTGGATGCTTTAGGGTGACTTGTGTGGCTTTCTTGAATTTTCTCTGCCTCACTTAACTACACACACTCACTTTCTAGGGCAAGAATGAGCTAAAGCAGATGGGAGGTGTAAAGGGCATCTCGCCTGCTGTGTCTTTTTCTTTCCCGAACTCGAATTAGGGAGGTTCAGGGACTGGTGATTGCCTCGGACGTCCCCGGGGCCGTGTCCCTGTAGCCTCCTCCCTCCGCTCCAGGCTGGCCCTGTGTTGTCTGCACGCACGCACGCGCGCGCACACACACACACACACACACACGGGTGGCCCTGTGTTGTCTGCACACACACACACGGAGTGCCAACGTCATGCTTGTATCGTGGGAGGAGGGAGGTATGGAGGTAGGAGATACACAAAGATGCTATTATTGTTTCCATCAGCAGCAGTAAATTAAGTTCCCATGTTCCCAAAATGTTTTGTTATTCCACAGTAGAGTGAAAGCTGGGGTAGGGCCTATGGATTCGGGAACCCTGGGTTCCCAGGCAGGCAATTCAGCCCGCAGGGCGCAACCCACTACACACCCGAGGCCTGTTAGACCAGCTTTGGTCTAACAGCGATCTACGTAGGACCGTCGCTGCCTTGCATGGCCTGCGGGAATCATACACGGGTCACCCCAATCATGTGTCTTAGAGCAGGGAATACAGAAGTTGCTATAAATGGATTTATTGGCAACCCCTAACCTTGCTGAGCCAAATATGCCTTTAAAGACAACTGTCTTTTAAACAAGTTCCCCCATAAAAACTTCAACCTCACGCAGAGCTTCGCAATATAAAGATACCCGGGGAGAGGGCGTCCATGTTTAAAGTTCCTGTGAAAAGGGACAGGAAGTAAGATGCCACACATCTCCTTACATAAATAAAAGATGACTGAAATTTGCTGGATTTTTCACCCACAGTTTCAAAGGCCTGATTATTACTATACTGATACTTGAGCAGTAAACATACCAGCGACCTTGAAGTTATCCTGAAATAAAGCAGGTATGAATATTTAAAATGTAAAAAAAAAAAATGTAAACTTGCTAAACCAGAAGCACTGTGACTTATTTCTTCACTCGGAAATGTCCCATTGCTGAAAAATACAGTAATACGTTTTCATTTCTCTTGAAATGCATGAAAGTTACCAGTCTTTCAACAACAGATGAAAAAGCAGGACAACAACATTAATAATAAAAGAATGACACAATAGAAAGAAAAAAAATATCCACACACAGGCTAGTCTAACCAATCTGAAATGTTAAGATACAAAAGAAAATGCTAGGGAAATAGACTAGTGGAGTTCCCTGACTCCAGCTTCTTTATAATGGGTGAAATGTAACAATTTGCATTGCTCTTCTGTCTCTTCTAAGCTATGTTCTCCAAGTTTTTTAAGAAATTGCTCAGTTGGATTGAGCTTTGAAGACAACAAAATTCATTTTCCCTCCTCGTCAAAGCTCCCTAAGTAGCAAGCAGAAGATCACATAACGTAAATATATTAATTACCAGCATCATCTTTATTTTTAGCTGAAAATTTTTTGTCTTTATAGCTTCAGAAGTCACAGTCATTAAAGAAATAACTTCATCACTGCCTAGTTAGGAGTGTTTAACATTCTAAACAGGCATACAGCTAGCAATCCGAAATTTGTACACAGAAGGGCCCTGTCTCCTGTTCTTCCTGTAGTGTTTATATAATCCAAACTACATATGTTATTATGCACAGTCTGATCTCCAGCTTTAAACAGCTAACATTACATACAGTATGTCATACTAAGAACATCAAAACCTGTCATAAACTGTGAGTGAAAATGGTACATTTTATAGAAGACAAGGCCAAAACACAGAGTAATGAAAATTCACGGTTGAGAAAAAAGGAAGATTCATTAAGAGCTAGACTGTAAGAAAAATTTTGAGCATTTTCTAAGCAGCTAAATAACACTGGTATTAGTGGAACGCAGATTCAAAAAAATCAATGCTTTTTAAAACTCTGCTTTTCCCTCAAAAAAATAAAAATGTTTTTGGTTAGTTGTTAGGTGAGGACTTATTTGTGTTTTTAGGAGGCAAAAATCATTGCCTGCTTTTCTTACGGTCTTTCTGCTTATCCCACCCAGTTTAAAAAACTCACTCATTACATTTTTGTAGATTGCAGCACAAAAAAAAATTAAAAGAAATATAGCTCACATGAATATTATACGTTGAGCACGTGCACCAAGCATGCCTACAATATACTGGATTTTATTTTTAAATTTTCTGTCAGTTTGCCAGCAATGTAGCTTTTCTCAACAGAGTGAAAGAAAACAGCAAATAATAAACCGGTTATTTTACCCTGCAATTTACTGCCCTGGGCAATAGGCTGAGGAAGGCGTGAGAAAAGAATGTGCCTTGTGAGTGTTAGCAGGGTTTTTTACCTTGCTCAGATTCTTAAGTACATCTATTTTAAAGCAAGCCTAAGTTAGGATCATAGCCAGTGTTTATTATGATGTGTGTAGTATGGAAGACATAGTGAGAAGTGAAATGTTTAAAACAGTATAGTAATTAAATGCAAAAAGTGAGATAGGACTTTAAAAAAAAAAGATAAGGTAGGCAATCCAGACTCAAAATAATTGAGCCCACAGACATTTTTTGCCTACTTTGGAGTATTTTTTTAATGTTTACAGAATTCATTCTCCTTTGATTCATTCATTCTTCCTTTCCCTTTTAACTCTGGGGAGAGGCAACAAAATTTTTAAACCTAGGGGTAAAAAAAATAAAACCTGGGGAGTGATGAAATAAATTGGGTTGTAGTTAGAAATCAATTGGGAAAAACAAAGAAATTGCGTACCCTTACTGCATGTGTAGTAATCCATGGTCATGTACGTATACAACGCATGGTCAGATGTGGGATAATGGCAGACATCCATCCAGGGATATCAGAAGCCATACCTGTGCACAGTTACTTAGGCAGTTAAATTAAAAGAGTCATCTAAAGTGACTTATGAACCCCTCTGCAGATCAAGAACATGGCCTGCCAATATTGTAGAAACTCCCAATAGGGGCCAGGCAGTGAATTATTTAAACTGATAAGGAATCCACTGAGGGAAGAAGGTAGGGAGGTAGATTCAGGGATTCACATTTCCTTATGACAATATAGGAGTAACTAAAATCCTGGGAGAATCTGCTTTAAGATGGCATGCCATCTGACAAACATTTTAGATATAGACTTAGCCCTATCTTGTGATGGTGAAATAGTCTTTCAGGGGAAATAGAAATTTCCTATGTTCAGGAAGAATGAGGTAATGCAATCAGGTAATAATTCCTCCAATAAATGTTGAATCTGGTTAAGATGGCTTAAAAAGAAAGGAGAAATGTGTTGCGAAGTTTCAGTGTAACAAATGCATTTTAATGTTCCCCACCATGGGAGGGGTGCCTTCCTTCTTCTCAGTAAGTTGCACAAAAAGTCTGGACGTTACAGGAATAATATTTAGACTCTAGAGTTCTGACTTTGGCAGTTATTGTTTGTGATTCCCGGCAATTCACTTAGTTTTTTGAACCTCCGATCCCTCATCTTTGAAATAAGGAAGATAGATAGCCTCGAATTTCTGCTTCCCAGTTTTGTTGAGAAGATTAAATGAAATAAGGTAAAAAGCATTTAATAAATTAGAAAATGCTTTACAATTGTTAACTTTTATTTAATAAACAAGAAGCTATGTTTTTCCTCCCCATTACCTGGGTCCGCTTTGATTGGAGTAACAACCCAGAAACTTGATCAGAGCAGCCCAGAGGGCCCACATTTGCCAAATGTGAGAAGGAGAGAGCCTGAACGATGATTTAGTAGTAGATAATAACACATACCAAACTCTCAGAGGCTCATCTGGGGCTGAATTGGCAGTTCTTGTCTCAAACATAGCAGTCAGGAGACATTTACTGTTATATTTTTACAGGAGCCATTTATGTTTTTCTTGTGTGTTAAGGAGGAAAAATTATAGTATGTATACAATATAGGTGGACCTCACTTTATGCAAATCAACATAGAAACCCTTAATTACACAACATATTAATTACAACGAAATGTTTCCTTTTAAAAAATTCTTGCTGAGAGTCTTTGCCAGTGCCACTACCATCTTATTTACATTATTAATAACTAATAATCATCCTGTCAATCCTGTGAAACAGTACTGATGCACTAAGGAGATTATGAGCTTGAACCCATATAAACATTTTTTTGTAACACCAGGCACTAGTCAAACTCCTTTGCAGTTGCATATTTACTTGAAGAAATATAAATCATAGACCAGCACCTACCACAACATTTGGTTCAAAGAGCAGGGAGCAGGAGGCATAAATATGGAGAGTCTAGCCCAAACAGAAAGTTTGGTTTTGTTTAAAAATCAGTTTGCTGTTTACCCTTTGATGATCAAACAATCTAATCCAGAAGGATGGGGAATATCGATACCATTGATGATGATGATAATTGATTTCCTAGAACAGAGTGATTTCTCTACTAAAGGGCAATGCAGAATAGACAGAGGCAACTTCCAAGCCAAAATGTGCATATAGCAGAATTCCGCCATTTAAAAAACTTTTTTTTTTTTTAAACTAGTCTTGGGATTTAATATAATAATTAGAAGTTCTAGGACTTCCCTGATGGTCCGGTGGTTAAGAATCTGCCTGCCAGTGCAGCAGCCATGGGTTCGATCCCTGGTCCCAGAAGATCCCACATGCCTTGGGGCAGCAAAGCTCTGAGCACCACAACAACTGAAGCCTGTGTAATCTAGAGCCTGCACTCCACAACAAGGGAAGCCACCACAATGAGAAGCTCGCGCATCATAATGAGTAATCCCAGCTCATGATGATTAGAGAAAATCTATGGGTAGCAATGAAGACCCAGCACAGCCATAAATAAATAAATAAAATTTAAAAATAATTGAAGTTTTGTCTAAAACAGTCTATTAAAAATCTTTAGAGGTGGGGCAGAAACCTTTCAATCGACACCTTTGCACTCTGGATCTTGGTGTACGTCATGTCTAAATGTTTCAATGGCTTTAACAGGAATCATATCTGCCTAAGAGAAAATAGGGCATGATGTAATTATCTCTAGGCTTCAATTAGAGGAGTCATTCCTCACCTTGAGAAGGAAATGGCAACCCACTCCAGTATTCTTGCCTGGAGAATCCCATGGACGGAGGAGCTTGGTAGGCTACAGTCCACAGGTCGCAAAAAGTCGGACATGACTGAGCGACTTTCACTTTCCTTACCCAGAGAATTTGCTTTAAAAACCACCTACTTAGTAAAGATTGATTTGACTACCTAGTGAGTTGTAGCTAAAGCCCTGTTATCTTTCAGTGAATTCAAAGCTCTTCTAGCTTTTATAGTTAATCTAATTCCTCTCAGTCTTCAAGATTTTCTGTGCCTTTGAAAAGACCACCTGAAGGGAAAGAGATTACTGATACAATTACAATAGAAACAGGTTAAAACAAGACGTCAGAAGCCCAAAATAAGACAGCGATCACTGGGGGTTAAAATTAGATGATGTCTTCTTAGGCTCTTCATCCTCCTTCTAATTCTCCACGCCCTCACCCTACCCCCAGGAGCCAACCAGAATGCTAGAGGCCTAAATCTTGTTGACAAAGAATTAGTACCGAAAATTAAAAAAAAAAAAAAAATGTCCTAATATTTATCTGAGAAGCTATATTTAGTGTCCCAAAATCAGGTGGCATGTGGAGAAACTGGATCACTCATACATCACTGGTGGAAATATAAAATGATACAGCCACTCTGGGAAACATTCCCTCGTGTTCCAGTGGTTAAGAATTGGCTTGCGGGTGCAGGGGATACGGGTCTGATCCCTGGTCGAGGAAGATCTCACATGCCACAGAGTAATTAAGAACATGCACCACAACTACTGAAGCTAGTGAACTCTAGGCCCTGTTCACAACAAGAGAAGCCACACAACGAGAAGCCTGCGCACCGCAATGAAGAGAGCCCCTCTCGCTACAACCAGAGAAAGCCTGCATGCAGCAACAAAGACCTAGGGCAGCCAAAAATAAATAAACAAATACATACATATATTAAAAAATTTTAATTAAAAAAATAAAAACTAAATATGTAACTGCCACATGACTCAGAAGTTGCACTCCTGGATATTTATCCCAGATAAATGAAGACTTGCATTTCACATGAAAACCTATATACAAATGTCCATAGAAGTTTTATTTGTAATAACAAAAAGTAGAAACAACCTAGACATCCTGCAACAGAGAGATCATCAAACTGGTCTATCCATGCCCTGGAATACTTACACAGCAGTTAAATGGAATAAACTATTGTTGCACACAACTTGGATGAATCTCCAGGGGATTATGCTGAATGAAAAAAAAAAGCTAATTCTAAAAGGTTACATACAGTATGATCCATTTATATAAAATGCGTGAAATGACAAAATGATGAAATGAAAGAGATTATTGGTTGCTAGGAGTCAATATTAGTACAAGGGAGAAAAGTGAAAGTGTTAGTCACTCAGCCCTTTGTGACCCCATAGACTGTAGCCAGCCAGGCTCCTCCATCCATGGAATTCTCCAGGCAAGAGTACTAGAATGGGTAGCCGTTCCCTCCCCAAGAATCTTCCTGACCCAGGGATTGAACCTGCGTCTCCTGCACTGTAGGCAGATCCTTTACCATCTGAGCCATCAGGGAAGCCCTGGTGCAAGGAAGAGGAGGGCTTAAAAGGACAACAGAAGAGATCTTTGTAGTGATAGAAATGTTCTGTTTCTTTACTATGTCAATGTCAATATCCTTGTGATAACATTCTATAGTTTTGCAAGATATTACTGTTTGTGATACACTGAGTAAAGGGGACAGGAGAGCTCTACATTAGTTCTCATAACTGCATGTGTTATAAATAGTGATCTCAAGACAAAAAGTTTAATTTTTAAAAGTCAGATGGCAAAAAATACTCAAGAAGATGAAAACCAAATATTAATAGAAAAAAATTGTCATTAAACAAAAGGTCCTGTGTATCATCACTGAGAATGACAAACATACCAAAAGCAAAGACTGTCTCCACATGCTGATTAAAACGTAACACCCAGAGGCCCTTGAGAACAGTGATACATAGAATAAATAATGTGTGTGCATGCTCATTTGCTTCCAGCTCTTTGTGACACCATGGACTGTAGCCTACCAGCCAGGCTCCTCTGAATTTTCCAGGTAAGATACTGAATTGGCTTGCCATTTCCTACTTCGAGGGATCTTCATGACCCAGGGATCAAACCCGCGTCTCCTGGGTCTCTTGCATTGGCAGGTGGATTCTTTACCACTGCGTCACAATAAATAATTCTGGTGTTCAAATAGCAAAGCAGTTTAAATCCTGCTCATAGTGAATCTGACAGCTTTTCCCAACTAGAATGTGAGCTCCATAAGGACAGGGAATATGTTGGATGATTGAACTAATACAAATTGTGGATTTTCCCCAGTGATCTATTGTTGTGTACTAACCCATCCTAAACTCGGTGTTTGTAGGAGAGTGATTTAGGATTTCACTGGGCTCATTTAGTCAGTTCCCACCCAGCTTGCAGGCAGAGTATGTCTGGTCCTAGACTGAGAAGATACAGAAGAGCTGAGATTCCTTAGGCATCTCTATCCGTCTCACCCACTCTGGTGGGCCAGCATAGTCAGCCTCTCAGATGGGCAGCTGAGGGTTCACAGCTGTGTCCCCAAGAGCAACTGTGGAAGGTGCGTGGCCCTTTCTCACCCAGATAGAACAGTCACACAACAACTTTTATTGCTCTTGTTGGGAGTGGCTGTGGTGTAATAAAAAGGTCTTGAGCTTCAGAGACATGCAGACTTGCATTTTACAGTCTAGCTCCCCCTTCTCTGCAACCCAAGGTGAAACTGTTATCTTAATAACTGGCATCAGAATTCACCTTTTTGAAGGTATTTATTAGGAAAATATTTGTTGGGTCAGAGGTGAGACCTTTGAACCTGAGTGTAAGTGAGTGGCAAGGCATCATAGACAAGGGCCAGGCAGCTCTGAGTGTGACAAGGAGAGGAATTTGTGTCTATTACTGAGGGGAGAGGTAAGAAGAAATTGTAAGACAGCCAAAGGTACAAAGCAATGTGTATGAGTAGCCACCCCCGACTCCACTGCCCTGGGAAGGTCCCTTCAGTGGAGTGGCTAAAGAACATTTTAATAATGATAGAATGCCTATTTTTAAATTGACAGTGTTTATGGTAACACTGCTTCTGTGTGTCCTTCTGTGCCAATCTCTCTCCCTCCGCAGCTGACACACAAATTATACTTTAATGACAATGATTACAATCAGTTTTCAATGTAATGGCATCAAGTAGATATTCAATAAATAGGAGCAGGTATTATAGCTATTGGTCAAAAATTCAAATTTTGGTCCCCAATGGGACTCAGTGGTAAAGAGCCTGCCTGCCAATGTAGGAGACATGCCCGGGAGGATTTCGCATGCCATGGAGCAGCTAAGCCCATGCACAACTATTAAGCCTGTGCTCTAGAGCTTGGGAGCTGCAACTACTAAGCCCACAGGCGCAGCTACTGATGCCCACGAGCCCTAGAGCCAATGTTCCGCTGCAAGAGAAACCACCCCATTGAGAAGACCTCACAATTCAAATAGAGAGTAACCACCACTCTCCACACCTGGAGAAAAATCAGAGCAGCACTGAAGATCCAGCAGAGCTAAAAAATAAATACAATTATTTTTAAAAATCCAACTGTTACATGTCTTAATAAAAATGACTAATGAATTATTCTTGATATACCAGTTAAGGATATCAGAGAAAACTCGGTTTTAAAGGGCTTACCCAATAATAGTGTGTTTCAGGCTCACTTAAGTGGCAAAGTCACAGGTAGAGTAAGCTTCAAAATTGGATGATCCAGCAACTCAACAAGGTCATCAGAGATTGATTTTCTTTCCACCCTCTGCTCAGTTATGTACCATGTGAGCTTCATCCTTCATCTTGAAACCGATTCCCCTTGACAATGGAATGTGCTGCCAACTGCAACTGGGCTGTTTCCCTGTTTGCATCCAGTAGGAGAAAATGCATATTCTTGTCCCAACGGTATAAGCAAGAATACGGAAAGCCACCTTTATTGAGTCATCTGAGGTCCAATGTCCACTTCTAAATCAGTGTCAGTGGACAGAGGTGGAAATGTGCTGATTGGCCTGAGTCAATCACAGCCTATCTCTGGTGTTAGAAGAGGAGATTGTTAGTTTGCCTTGAAGCATGTAGGCAGTACCAGGAAAAGGTAAATTCCCCAAAGAATATCACATAAAGAAGCAAACCAACAACATCCACTATAATTGGATAACAAATATGGATAACAGACAAAAATCTTTCAAATTATCACCTCTGCTGCTGCTGCTGCTGCTGCTGCTGCTAAGCCACTTCAGTCGTGTCCGACTCTGTGCGGACCCATAGACGGCAGCCCACCAGGCTCCCCTGTCCCTGGGATTCTCCAGGTAAGAACACTGGAGTGGGTTGCCATTTCCTTCTCCAATGCATGAAAGTGAAAAGTGAAAGTGAAGTCACTCAGTCGTGTCCGACTCTTAGTGACCCCATGGACTGCAGCCTACCAGGCTCCTCTGTCCATGTGATTTTCCAGGCAAGAGTACTGGGGTGAGTTGCCATTGCCTTCTCTGAAAGTATTACCTCTATGAGGGAAATAAGGGAAACTTTGGTAATTAAAAAAAGTTATATGTTTTTTACCACAATTAAAAAGAAAAACAAGTTGGGAAGCACAAATACAATAAGAAAAAAAAAAGCAAAGAGAAGAGAAAAGGATAATACATGGATTAAAAATGAAAACAGAAGGATTGGACAGAAAAAAAATAAGCAAAGATAAATTTTTTAAAATTAATTTATTTATTTTAATTGGAGGCTAATTACAATATTGTAGTGGTTTTAGGCAAAGATAACTTAACTGTAAGAATTTTGGCTCAAGAAGGTAATAGGTTTTTTTTTTTTTTAAAACACAAATGACACAGAGGCCTAATTATAAGGCTTATTAGAGCATCAGCAAAATGGAACAGAAAAGAACAGAACAACTTGTAATAAATCTCACCTAAAAAAGGTGGGAACAATACTAAATAGGGCTGGCTGCAAGTAAAGAAGCACTGAAACCCAATTATCTAATGGCAATATTTATGTGATCTGTTCCCTTTTTAATGTATAAATGTTTTGAATACTACAAATGGGATTTTAAAAAAGAGTTATCAAATATTGAAATTATATAATATTTATATTAGTTTCCTGCGGCTATAGCCACAAACTATCCACAAACTTGGGGGCTTCAAACAACAGAAATTTACTTTCTCCCAGTTCTGGAGGCCAGGTATCAGCAGTCGGAAATGTTCTCTGCTCTGTCCGAAGGCTCTGGGGGAGAATCCTAACTTATTCCTTTTAGTCCCCAAGGGCCTCAAGCATTTCTTGGCCGTGGCTGCATAACTCCAGTGTCTGCCTCCACCTCTGATTGCCTTCTCTGTGTCTGCCTCTTCTCTTCTGTCTCAAATCTTTCTCTCTGTTTTTCTCATAAATATGTCTGTCATTGGATTTAGGGCTTCTACCTAGATAGTCCAGGATGATCTAATCCAATATCCTTAATTTAATTATATCCACAGAGACCTTTTTTCCCAATAAGGTGACATTCACAAGTTCTAGGCATTTGGACATGCTGTGCTGTGCTCAGATGCTCAGTCATGTCTGACTGTTTGCAGCCCCATGGACTGTACCCCACCAGGCTCATCTGTCCATGGTATTTTCCAAGCAAGAATACTGGAGTGGTTCTATTCCAGGGGATCTTCCCAACCCAGGTATCGAACCTGTACCTCTTATGTGTCCTGCATTGGCAGACGGATCCCTCACCACTAGCGCCGCCTGGGAAGCCCTATGTGGACATGGACATATCTTTTCGTCAGGCAGCCATTCAACCTGCTAAAGTATTTGTTAAAGAAGAAAACTAAGCTAACCAAATTGTATAAGGAACTTAATACTAGATTTAAATTTACAAATCAATTACATTTGCTAATGAAGTGTTATTTTTATTTTTTCTTTTTAATTCAAATAATTTTTGTATTAAATGAATGCACATATATGTTATCATCTAGAAATGTCTATCGTTATACTTAAAAATACACAGAGCACTGAGGTTGATGACAAATGGGTAAAATCCATCTCCAGTAGTACTTTTTTTTTTTTCCAGTAGTACTTTTTAATGCAAAATAAAGCTTTGGGGAGCCATCATACATACATTACCTTAATAAAATATATATTTGAATTATAAAACTCAGTTTATAAGTCAGGGTCTAGTCAGGAAAATAGAAAGCAAACTAGGTATTTCAGAGTGAGCCTTTCATACAGGAAACTATACTGCTGGGAGAGTTGAAAGGTCGCAAAGGGAGAGGTAGGTAACCCTGAGATTAGTAGGACAGAAAGTATTGGTCATTCACTAGTGTCTGGGTCTTTGCAACCACCTGAATCTCAAAGAGGAGTTCCCATGAACAGGCTCCTCTGTCCATGGATTACCCAGGCAAGAATACTTGAGTTGGTTGCATCCCTTTCTCCAGGAGGACAGAAAGAAGTTAGGTGGGAAAACAAGCAGGAGGAGACAGCACTATGCTAGCTCAGGACTGCGCCTCTTACTGTGTCCCTGTGAGCGCTACTCGGGACACTGGGAACACCAGCCACAGGGCATCAGAGACACAGCCACTTCTGAAGATACCGCCAGAAACACACACACACCAGAGAATTATGACTTCTCCCCTCTGTTCCTCTAATGCCTTCTAATTCTCTGCTGGCACCTTCTACTAGCAGAACTTAAGAGGAAGCTAGTAGAAAGGAAGCCTGGGAAATGCAGTTTCCGGGCCCTTCGCCCCATTTCAAAGCAGATTGTAGATGAGTTGATGTGGAGCTCAGAGACAGCAAGTAAACAAACAGTCAACACACCCAGTGATTTAGAGAAGCAGGTGAACTTCTACATTGCTGATAACACTGAGTCAGAGCACAGCTACTGATAAGAAACTCTTCATACTCAGTGACTAAACAGTGCCACTTAGGGGACATAATTGAAAGAAATAAAGGCAAGAAAGAAATAAAAAATGTGTACCAAGTTGTTGAAAGTAGCCTCGTTTATAATGGCAAAACTCATACCCCCAACAGTAGGGAGACAATTGAGCAAATTATGGCAAAGGGATGTAATAAAACACTCTTAAAGCTTAAAAAACACACCCTGTATTTCAAATAAGTATGAAAATGTTCACATAAAAGAAATTTAAAGAAAAAAGTAGAACGCAGAATTGTAAGTGTACTATAATAATTACAATTGTGTAAAAATGTACAAAAGTAGATTAACAAAGGTCAGGGGAGACTTGAAGAAATGGAGCTTGTCCAGAGCTTCATGTTTCTTAGGCTTCCTTTCCTCTATAAAGTTGCTTAAATTATTAATTAAAAAAGAAAAGTAAATGCCTTTAATTGTAGTTTTAGATTCCACACTAACTGAAAAGTATGTTTCGTGTTAAGCTGCTTTGAAGAAAAAAACCAACACACAGGCACACACACAAAATACAACCTGGCTAACCATTCCCACCATAGCACTTTTTACAACTCTGGCATTAATCACTGCCATGGCCCGAGGCCAGTGTCCAATTGGTCTAGAGATTTTATTTTACAACCTGAGAACACTGGCTGGCTCTGAGTGTGTCTGCTCTCCTGCCCCAAGCTGAGCCTTTCTTCTTGTTGCTATAAAATATTTCATGTATTTTGCTACAGGCCAGAAGCTGTTAAAGTTAACTAAAGCAATGAATAAAGATAACAGGTTGAGTAAAAAACAAATACCCTCCCCCCAAAAAAATCATTAGCTATTAGCATGTTAATGACTCAAAATGGCCTGTTCTTCTTCCCCCACCCCCATACCCCGCAAGCCTGAAGTGCCTTATACCCTGCCTGAAACAAAATTCCCTAAACCCAGAGAGCAGAAAGGCCACACCTTGGATTCAACCCTCCCCCAACCCATGTTGCCTCCCAGAAACTTGATGTTCCATGTATTTTGCACTCATGAACTCTGCCTCATTAACAGGCTCGTCAGATGCTTGTCACAGCTGTCTCAAGACTCTTTGGAGTCTGAGAGTATGTGGTTACAACAGGGAAAGAATGACAGCGTAACAGCCTCCCATAGGGACCTGCTGGCAGATTGCCCAAGAGACCTTGGCCATGCCCTGGGTTGGCTTTCTGTGTGATTGATTAAGCAGTCAGAAGCCTTTCAGGAGAACCAAGTTCCCAGCTTGATCAGCTTGTCATTTTTGCCTTTTGTGATTGCTTGAGAATTACATTTCAAAGGGTGTCTAACTTTGTTCCATTTTCTCCACCTACCATCTATGTGACGCTAGATTTATTTCAGCCTCCATGCCTCAGTTTCCTAATGTATTAAACAGGGAAATAACAGGAAATGGCAGTAGTTGCTTCATAATTTTGTTGCAAAGATCAGGGATAATGCCCTCAAGGCCTAATGGAGGATATTGCTAGTTATCTACCCAAGATCCACATCCTACTTTATTACAGAAACACAATTTTGTTTGAGGTGGCAATGTGCCCAGCTAAAGTGCTCCATACCCAGACTTCTGTATAGCTATGGTGACCATCTGATTCTGTTCTACAGGGAGGCGCTTCCAAGAAAGCAATGGTTTCTGATTAAAAAAGGGGGACAGAGCCAGTTGGCATGCGTATTTTGCTCTTTGCCCTTTCTGTTTCATTCTGTATAGAATGGGGCTACCTGGAAGAAAAGCAGCTATCTTGCAACTAAGACAACACAAGCTCTGTGCTAAGAATGGGAGATCAGAAAGTTAGAAGGAACCTGCCTTGATGACTTTCTCAAGCAGCTGTAGCAGGACTGGGCTACCTACCTTCTAACTTCTTGTTAGATGAGAAAAATGAACTTCATTTGGCTAAGCTACTGGGGTCAGGTTTCTGTTTAATGCAGCTGAATGAAATCCTGACCTAAGTACTCAGCATACTGTCAGCCAATAGTAATAATAAAGGTTACTTTTTATTTTTCTATAAAGCATCATGATTATAAGTCAGCTGTCATTGCAATGAGCACTATGGGAGTTCACAATTA
Organism: Aepyceros melampus; assembly: GCA_006408695.1. Taxonomy (NCBI): domain Eukaryota; kingdom Metazoa; phylum Chordata; class Mammalia; order Artiodactyla; family Bovidae; genus Aepyceros; species Aepyceros melampus. Next base: position 226,206 of record SJXQ01001894.1, on the reverse strand, counting down.
TTGTTCTGGAATTTAGTTATGGTAAATAGTGCATAAAGTAATCCATTGTCAACTACAGCTGGTAAACATTCTTATTAGAGATGCTAGTTGTAATAATATTTGTTTAAATAGAATTTGACATTGTATTGTCATTCTTTAAAAATGCTGCTAGGTTATATTCAATGAGTCCTCTAAGGAGATTATTTACTAATAAGTCTAGAAAACATCTGAGGGGGAAGAGAATGAGACATTGAAATATTTTGATGAATGTTTATCTAGTTTGGTGGAAAGAAATGTTCATTTCTAAGAGATGTTTTCTTTATTCATTTATGAATATAGTAGATTAGCTTCTTTGGAACTCAAGAACATTGTAATGCTTTCTAAGTAAGACTGGTGGTGGGGGTAGAAAGAATGTTGTTGATTCATCCTAGAGTTGGTATGAAATTTACTTAAAAGCCCTAGGAGATTTGTCAAGACTTTCTCAAGGGTTAGTGAGAATGACATCATAAATAGCTTGCCCTCTTATCTCTGTTTCCCCTAGCTCCTCTCCTTGGACTGCAACTACTTGGATTCATCCTCAACATCAGAAAAGCTATTTCTATTAATAGCTTCCATCTGGAAATGTAACTTCACCACACTGACCAGGGTGAACCTGGAGAAGCTCTCAGATGTCTCCGCAATCCACTAATTAAATCATGGTTCTATTTCCTCCATTCTTATATTTTCTTGTTATTAAAAGTAGAGGAGAGCAAGAGAGTAGGTCGGGTCACTCCACAGTCACAATACTAAAACCTCAGTGGCTAAAGATAACCAAAATGTGTTCCTTGTTCTTTCTCTTCAGCCTCCATGGGTCAGCAGGACATGCTTCTCACTGCAGTCGCTGAACCCAAGCTGAGAGAAGCCACCGCCTTGAATGCTGCCAGTCACCATGTCAAAAGAAAGGAACTTGCACTGGCAGTTTCAAATACGTATCACTTTTGCTCACAACTCAATAGCTAGAACCAGTCCCTTGATTCCAGCAACCAAAAATGGGCATGAGGGGCAATCCTACTGTGTACTAGGAAGGGGAGCCCCAGAAAGAGTTGGCAAATTGCACTATTAGAGAAGTAGCATCACTGAGAGCCTGTTATATACCAGCTCTGTGTCACAGCACTTGTGTTATCTAATTCTCATAACAAGTTTTGATATTAATTTTCAAGTAAGAGATTTGAGGCCTACGTCAAGGAATTTGTTCAAGATATGTAATAATATGTAGATCCCATTTCATTTTCATCTGATTCCAAAATCTGTGCTTTTCCCATTATTTCTCAAAGCCTCCTAGTACAACATTCAGCTGCTCACAGCCTCACAATCTTGGGGTGATCAAGCGAAAGACGGGAAGGGTTTATTAAGAAATGATTTTCTGTACAAAACCTAAGGGTCCATAATTCTGTGGCCTCATTAGTATCATCAGAGGACCAACCAAACTAACCTAACCAAGAACCCAAAACTTAACCCAACAGAACAGAAACAAAAAGTGACTAAAATGAGACTATGCTAAAGGAGATACGAAGCCTGCCAAATGGGTCAGACAGACACTGCTATCAAATGGAGAGGCAGTGTTACGCTATTTCTGCTTCTCAAAAGTCTTCGAGTGGTCCTTTCAGAGTGCCTGTTACCCAGAGTGAAGTCCCATTGCTTTCAAGAGCTCTCTTGGTTGTTCCATTATTCTTACCCTTAATCCATAAGATTATTTACGATTTTGGGAAGTTCATTAAAAGCATTATGTATATATTCTACATTATTGCTCTGAATATACAAGTTCTGACAGGGATTCACATTTTGACTTGAAGTGTGCACTCAAGGATGCAAGCAAGAAGATTTCTATCTAGAAGTCTCAAGCAGAGCACAGTTGTATACTATTGACCTGCCTCAAAAAGGGATGTAATTTTCAGTACAGAGAGAATGATACTTTAAGCTTTTAGAATAGTGTTTTCACTGGGTCTCATTTCTACTCATAATGGCAAGATCAGTAGTCAACCGCAGTTGAAGATGTGGGACTTTTCTGGTGGCCCATGGTTGTGAATCTGCCTGCCAACGCAGGGGACACAGGTTCAATCCTTGGTCTGGGAAGATTCCGCATGTCTCAGGGCAACTAAGCTCAAGCGCCACAACTACTGAGCCTGTGCTCTAAAGCCTGTGCTCTGCAACAAGAGAAGCCAGTGCAAGGAGAAGCCTGCACACGGCAGCAAAGAGGAGTCCTTACTCTCTGCAACTAGAGAGAGCTGTGCAGCAACAAAGACCCAGTGCAGCAAAAAATAGATACACTTTAAAAAATGTTTTAAAGTTGAAGATGTGGATGTAATATAGCTAGATTTTGATTTCTCTAAGTACACACTGAAAAAAAATCTAAACTTGGAGCCATATAATTTCTCCTCTTGTGAAGACTTATACTTTAAAAATGCTTGTGATGTAATGTTACATGTAAAAGGCTGTTCTTACAAGTTTATGGCGCCACTGGTTCTAGACTGCTGGGCAGCCAAGTCTCACCAACTTCAATACACCAACCTGGAGGTGCATGCATGGGTCAATGCCCACCTCACCTCTGATTAGGTCTATTTTAGCAATATGTGTGTGAGGTATAGATCAGAGGTTATTTCCCACCTCCTGCTTCTCAATTTTTCTTTAATATTACTTTTATAACACTTTTATGACAAAATATATTTTAAACTTGAAAAGAGAATTTACAATAAGAGTTCAAATACTGCAGATAACTCAATTGTATATTACTATTTTTTTAATGGAAATTACTGTGAAGATAACATATCAAAGACTCAAACAGTACTCTTAAAATAATCAGTAATGCATGGAAGTCAAAACTCAATTTTAACAGGAATGTCCTAGCATTGAGGGTCAACCCCTCCTTATAACAGCCAAAATTTAAGTCACCTGAATAAACAGAGAGACAAGGAGGAAAGGGCAATCTGAACTCTGCAACCTCTCATATTTAAAAGAAGAAACAGAAGAGGTAATTCCAATTGACCCCTTGTGTTTTATGGGTTTTGCATCTCTGGGAGGGTTAAGATGACAGCCCATTCAAACACACGTCCATTTACATTAGCAGCCTTTTCTATGGGTGACTTAAGTGCATATTTGAAACATTCCAACAGAGAAACAAAAAAGACATCAAAGAACCAAATAAATCCACACAAACATGGGAATTTGAGAGCCAGTTTATTTGGACTTTATCTCACTCTTATTTGCCCACCACAATCCAAATGAGACCGTAAAATGGTACCCCAAAGACCTGCCTTCCATAGTCAAAACAGTGTGGATCTGGACTCTCTGGGGAATGCCTCAGCGGCTGCTTTGGTTGTATTAAGCAAACGTGACTGGCAAAGGATGTTTGGACAGTTATTTTACTAACATATTTTAAATGAGTCAAGTAAGTGTCAAGTTCCTGTCTGAACACCAATTAAGCCTGGATATTAAAAATGAATAAGAACAGGTTGAGGGTAGATTTTATACTATGTGGGTGGTTAGCCGAAATGGCCATAACTGGAATGGCCCTGAACACCCCAACTTGGGTTGATGATGTAATTCAAGTTAAACAATTACTTTAACTTTTCAGAGACTGATGGTCCAGGTCTAGCTAGATTCCTTTGTCTTAGGCTAACATTCTGTTTTTGATGACTTTTCCCCTTCTCTTAAATTCCTTCCTCCCTTGATGGTATCATCACATATGGAAAATTGCAGATGTTTCATTTATATAACAGGCAAGATTAATATTTACTTTAAAAAAATCTGGAACATGAATAAAATCCATATAACAGCACATACAATACTTCCATAAAAAACTCACAGGCCTAAGGAATGTTTTTAGATGGAAAGGAAGAAATGATGAGAATATTCACTCAGGATGCAGACATCAGTCCCCTGGTACCATTAGCTCAAAAAGAATTAAATGTAACTATGAACAGAGGAAGCTGTGAAGTCAATGGTTATTTTTTTTAGGAAGTCCTTACTTTGCAACCTGGCTAGACTGATTTTCTGGCTTTGCCTAAGGACCGCAGAGATAAAATAATTGGGTAGAAGAGAAGAAAGAATGTGAATAAAAGAGAAAACTGAAATTCTAACCGGTGCAACCCAATGAATGCTGTGGAGTTGATGAGAAAGAAACAGATGTTAAACACTTAACTTTTTAAACTGGTGTCTTAACTAGTGACATTACCATTAATCAAAACTGCAAATTTAAGTACTGGTTCTTTAAAGGGAAAAAAATCAGAAAGGGGTTCTTTGTCCTTTGTTAACACAAACATAAATATTTGTTCAACAGAGAGAAATGCCCTTCTGTGGTTTTCTCCTTTGCAAGTCAGGGATGACTGGGTAATATTTAGTCAGAAAAACATAATGATCGATGACTGGCAATGTCTTATGTTTTATATCACTGGGAGCAGAAATTTTATGTTTTGGGCTTGTTTCTCTGTATATAGTCACCACTACTAGTCACTGAGTTTCTCACATGTTTTTTGAAATATGTATTATTCTTTCTAGGTTTAGTGATGAGCTAGACCTTCCAAATGAGCTATTACTTTTTCTTAAAGATTGTCCTTTTCAACATAAAATTTTTAAATTTATAAATCATAATTGTCTAGCATTATTGCTGAAAGTCTAGAAAACTTCTTCTCTTAGTGATTTAAAAAAATTTGAATGAGGCTTGAAAATTCTAATCCAGTTCTGAGAATAGAATGAAATACCATGTTGTAAAAAAAAACAAAAACAGAAAATTAACAAGTGAGGCAGTTTTACTAACTAAAGTACAGATTTTGTTCAAATTTCACAAAAAAAGATAAAAATCATTATAAAAATGTAAACAATGGAGTATAAATTTTTTAAAGTTTTTAGAGTAAATTGTTCTAAAAACTTTATCCTTCTCTTCTTCATACTCATTTTAGTTGTCTGTTGCCATATAAAAAATTATCCCCAAAATATCATGGCCCAAAACAATTAACATCTATTATCTCACACAGCTTCTGTGGGTCAGTAATCTAAAGTAGCTTAGCTGGGTGGGTCTTGGGTCAGAGTCTTTCACAAGTTGCAGTCATGGTGCCAACAGGGACTGCAGTCATCTGAAAGCTGGACGGGGCTGAAAGATCTGTTAATGAGGTAGGATCCACTCACATGCCTGGCAAGTTAGCGCTGGCTCTTGGCAGGTCTCAGTTCTTTACCACACCGACCTCACCACAGGGTTGCTGGGTGTTTTCACAAGGTGGAAGCTAGCTATGCCCAGAGTGAATGATCCAAAAGACAGAGCAAGGAGGCAACTGAAAATCTTATGTCAAAAGTCACACACAGATACACATTAAGCAAGCCCACAGTCAAGGGGAAGGAACTTGGGCCTCACTTTTTGGAGAGAAGAGTACTGAAATACTTGTAGACATACTTTAAAACCACCATGATGATCCTATTCTTTAAAGGATCATCACTATTAATATATTGGTGCAAAACTTTCTGGACCTCTTTCTATTCAAATACAAATGCATATACATATGAGGTGCATATGAATATATATCTATTCCATATACATGTTTTACATATATTTATAGTTGTTTACAAAATTCTTAGAAAATGTTATGAACATTATTTTGCAAACTCTTATTCATTAAATAATATGTTAAGGACACCACTTCTCATGTAACACATAGTTTGTTCTTTTTAATAGCTGCATAGCATTTCATTAGATACTAAAAATATAATTTATTTAATCATTTCCCCAAAGATCTACATTTAGGTTGTCTACATTTTTTTGCTACTATGAATATTTACAGTAAATATCCTGGTACATAAAACCTTGCCTGCTTATTTAAGTATTGATGTAAGTTACTTTCTTAGAAATGGAATTGTTGTATCAAACCATTTCTGCTTTTACTATTATGATAGGTACTATCAAACTGCCCTTCAAATGTATCTTTTCTGTGCACAGTTACATTACTCACACTCTCTGTCTATTGATGATTCCTACTGCCTATGGTATCTGTGTAAAACTTTCTCTGAATTTGGTAATAAGGAGTTTATGATCTGAGCTACAGTCAGCTCCTGGTCTTGTTTTTGTTGACTGTATAGAGCTTCTCTATCTTTTGCTGCAGAGAATATAATCAATCTGATTTCAGTGTTGACCATCTGGTGATGTCCATGTGTAGAGTCTTCTCTTGTGTTGTTGGGAGAGGGTGTTTGCTATGACCAGTGCATTTTCTTGGCACCAAAACTGTATTAGTCTCTGCCCTGCTTCATTCCGCATTCCAAGGTCAAATTTGCCTGTTACTCCAGGTGTTTCTTGACTTCCTACTTTTGCATTCCAGCCCCCTATAATGAAAAGGACATCTTNGGTGTTGACCATCTGGTGATGTCCATGTGTAGAGTCTTCTCTTGTGTTGTTGGAAGAGGGTGTTTGCTATGACCAGTGCATTTTCTTGGCAAAACTCTATTAGTCTTTGGCCTGCTTCATTCCGCATCCCAAGGCCAAATTTGCCTGTTACTCCAGGTGTTTCTTGACTTCCTACTTTTGCATTCCAGTCCCCTATAATGAAAAGGACATCTTTTTTGGGTGTTAGTTCTAAAAGGTCTTGTAGGTCTTCATAGAACCATTCAACTTCAGCTTCTTCAGCGTTACTGGTTGGGGCATAGACTTGGATTACTGTGATATTGAATGGTTTGCCTTGGAAACGAACAGAGATCATTCTGTGGTTTTTAAGATTGTATCCAAGTACTGCATTTCAGACTCTTTTGTTGACCATGATAGCTACTCCATTTCTTCTGGGGGATTCCTGCCCACAGTAGTAGATGTAATGGTCATCTGAGTTAAATTCACCCATTCCAGTCCATTTTAGTTCACTGATTCCTAGAATGTTGACGTTCACTCTTACCATCTCTTGTTTGACCACTTCCAATTTGCCTTGATTCAGGGACCTGACATTCCAGGTTCCTATGCAATATTGCTCTTTATAGCATTGGATCTTGCTCCTATCACCAGTCACATCCACAGCTGGGTATTGTTTTTGCTTTGGCTCCATCCCTTCATTCTTTCTGGAGTTATTTCTCCTTTTTTCATTTCTCCACCTTTTCCCCAGATAATTATAAATCTTGTTACTTTATTTCATTCTGGTCTCTGCTTAAGTGTCATCTCCCCAGAGGAGCCTTTTTTGGCCACCCTATATAAGGAGAGTGTCCCCTCACCCCATTGCTCTCCACTTCTTACTCTGCTTTGGTTTTCTTCTTAGCACTTAGCATTATCTGGTTTGATATGTGTTTTATTTGTTAATCATCTGTTTCCGATTAGAATACATGCAAACTCCCTGAGGTGAGGGACTTTCTACTTTGAAGGGTTAATACTGTTACCAATGATTGTCATATAGTAAGTGCTCTATAAATTTATGTTGATGAATAACTGTGCGCAAGTTAAACTTGCTGGCCTCATTTTCTTCATCTGAGAAATGGGGAAAATAATGGTATTTACCTTATACAGCAAATGTAATGCCAAATAAGATATTGGGTATAATAAGACATCGTGGCAATAGTGTTGGCTGATGTGATTATGACTGCTTTTCAATAATGTAAATGATCAAGGACTTTCCTGGCGGTGCAGTGGATAGAAATCCACTTGCCAATGCAGGGGACATGGGTTGACCCCTGGTCCAGGAAGATTCCACATGCTGTGGTGACATGTGCAGCAACTCCTGAGCCCAGGAGATGAAACTGCTGAAAACTGAGCACCTGGAGCCTGTGCTCTGCAACCAGAGAAGCCGCTGCAATGGGAAGCCTACACACCACAACTAGAGACAGCCCTCCAAAAGCAACAAAGACCCAGTGCAGCCAAAAGTAAATATATACATGATTGAAATCTCTTATGATTAATCAACAGATACTTATGCTAAGTAGGGTGGACTTTGCCTGCTATATACTTTTTACAGTGGTTGATTTCAGAAGTATAACCTACAATCCAGTTATTGGTAATTTAGTTGGAGGGAATAGATATAAGTACATGAAAAGCCAAATAGATATAAGTACAAGTGAAAGTCGCTCAGTTGTGTCCAATTCTTTGAGACCCCATGGACTTCACAGTCCATGGAATTCTCCAGGCCAGAATATTGGAGTGGGTAGCTTTTCCCTTCTCCAGGAGATCTTCCCAACCCAAGGATAGAACCCAGGCCTCCCACATTATAGGCAGATTCTTTACCAGCTGAGCCACAAAGGGAAGCCCAAGAATACTGAAGTGGGTAGCCTATCACTTCTCAGTGGATCTTCCTGACCCAGGCAGATTCTTTACCAACTGAGCTATGAGGAAAGCCTTAAATGCCGTCGAATATTTAAATAACCAATCAAGACAACAGAACAAATGTTATCATATTAATTAGTTGTCTAATGCATTTGCTGATGATTGTTCTAGGTCTAAGAAATAAAAGCTTTTATTTTTTATGTAGCTTTTCCCTTCTCCAGGAGATCTTCCCAACCCAAGGATAGAACCCAGGCCTCCCACATTATAGGCAGATTCTTTACCAGCTGAGCCACAAAGGGAAGCCCAAGAATACTGAAGTGGGTAGCCTATCACTTCTCAGTGGATCTTCCTGACCCAGGCAGATTCTTTACCAACTGAGCTATGAGGAAAGCCTTAAATGCCGTCGAATATTTAAATAACCAATCAAGACAACAGAACAAATGTTATCATATTAATTAGTTGTCTAATGCATTTGCTGATGATTGTTCTAGGTCTAAGAAATAAAAGCTTTTATTTTTTATAAAAATAAAAGCTTTATTTAAACTAGAGTCATCTGAGGAGGCTTCATGGAGCATGTGGATTTGGAGTGCCTCTTGAAATGCTGGGGAGGATTTGAATCCTTTATTGGCCACGAGGTGGACGGGCATCAAAGGTGGGGCAGTGACATAAACCCTAAGAGCTAGGAGAGGTAATAAGAACGTAATAAATCAGTTTGGCAGGAGGGAGAGGTCTTGTGAAGAAGCAGTTTGAGAGCAGCGCAAAGAAAACAAGGTAGGAATGAAAGCAAATGAGTCAGGCTACAGGCACTGCCAGGGCGACAGGAAGCCCGTCCTTACTTGGGTTGCACAAGCAAGGAAGGAAGTGCTTCTGGGTGGTTAGGAAGACAGTAACGCATCACAGGCTTGCCATCGCCAGCTCTACTCCCTTCTCCCCTGCTGCACAAGTGCCCTAGGGTGTTACTCTCTGATGCCGGACAGTGGGCTGGCTTGCAAAGTCCACGTGTCCATGTATCCAAGGAGAGGCAGCCACAAGAGGACACTGCTCTTCTGTTCCCAGGGCCTGTAAGATAACTTTGAACTTTTTTTTTTTTTTAATCCACAAGAATTCTCACTCCAAGTGGCTATGACTCAAAGGCAAGGGACAGTTTTCACTATGATTTCTTATTTAAAAGAGTAGAAAAACTACATACAAAAACTTAGCGTTGGACTTGTGTTTCCTGCATCATTGGGAAGGGGTGGGAGGAGGGAGGGAGGTTCCAGAGGGAGGGAACATTTCTGAATCTATGACTGATTCATGTTTATGTATGGCAGAAACCCACACAATATTGTAATTATCATGAAATTTAAAATAAAATTTTTAAAAAGACTAGAGAAACTTAGAAATTAAAGGCCAACCAATAAACATAATAATTTACATTTTAATATGCATATTAAGAAATGCTCAATTTTTTCACTCCTCAGTAGTGGATGAAAGTGGGAAAAGAGCATGTTAAGCATTTCCTTCTTTTTCAGAAGAGTATAAAGAAGTAGATTAAGGAACAAATAAAAATATTCCTATATTTGTTCAAAAAAAAAGAAATACTCAGGTTTTTTCTGAACAACATGAAAGAGAAGTGTATGTCACCCTAAAATATGCTACTTAGGCATATTGATTATTTTGAATTAAAGTTATTTAAGAAACAGCTGATAGAAGAATACTCTGATCCTCCTTTGTCTCCCTGAGAGCAGGAAATAAATCTCCCAGGTAAAAGGGATCTCCTTGTACCAGGAGGGTTGAAGGCATCCTCATTGCCAGAGACAGGGAATTCAGGGCCAAGAGGGTTGTATAAACAAACTTTGTTACTTCACTGATTTGCTGGGCCAAGCCCAAACCTTTATATTTTGTCATTTCTTCACAAATTTATTGTTTCTTTTGTCTAAAAATTATAACAGCTACCTTCTTTGGCTACTTCTTTGCATCCCACATTTTTATCAGCTCTCATATATACAAAATAGTTTTTCTCTTGTTAATCTGTCTGTATCAATTTAATTATTAGACCAGCCAAAGAACTTAGAAGGGAAAAATTTTCCACTCCTACGAGCATATTTGGTCAGTCAGGTATAGCCACCTTCTCATTATCATGTAAAAGGAAACACCTTATATGAGAAGAGGCCAGAGTAACCTGTGAACTGATCAGATTGTTTTTTTAAAAAGATAGGTTATCTAACCAACTATGAGATAAAATTTGCTTTAATAATATAATTTTATGTAGATTTGCATCAGTCTAAGAGAATGTCTGTGTGTCCATTAAGTTTTTTTGTTATCAGCAAGTTAATAAATATAACCTTTTGGAGCATTAGAACAGATTTCGGAGCAATTTGTAGTAACTAAGAAAATGATCCTGTAAAAATAAGAGAATCAAAATAAAACAAAAAAAGATGCAAAACAGATATGAGCCATGACAGATGCGGCAGAATAGGGAATGGACATGAAGACAATAAGACACATTGTTGTTAACACAGCCCTGACAACACGTGTCCCAGATTAAATAATGAATGCGGTTGGTGGGCATAACCAGGAGAGAACAGAGAGCACATTGTTTCAGCCTGTCTATCTATTTTCAGACTAATTGCTTAAGTATAGGCTTCTGTTCTGGTTACAGCCAGAGGAAAGTCAAACAGTTGAAATACTGTAAGTCCTGTAATTCACCCCCATCACAAATCAAAATTAAATAAGAATTAAGAGCAAAGCATCCAAGTAAATTGTTAGGCCTGCCTGCGATTCATGGGGTCGCAGAGTCGGACACGACTGAGCGACTGAACCGACGAACGGAAGGCCTGCAAATGGAAGCCTGAAGAGAAGCAGGATCTATTTGTGCACTCACTCTTTCTCCTCTCCTGATCAGGTTCTAGCTAACGTGATATGAGGGCTCGTCATCGCCTCTTCTGCTCTCAAGACTACAGCTTCAGCTCCGTAGGGTGGGGCGGCAGATCCCAGGTTCCATGCCTGGGACTGGCCTGAGGAGTGGTGTCTTCTGGGCGGCGGCTTCTCTGAGGTTTCAGGCAGATTGGTATCACCTGCCTTTTCCTACTTACTACTGGGCCTTTGTGATGAGCTGCTGCTGCTGCTAAGTCGCTTCAGTCGTGTCCGACTCTGTGCGGCCCCATAGACGGCAGCCCACCAGGCTCCCCCGTCCCTGGGGTTCTCCAGGCAAGAACACTGGAGTGGGTTGCCATTTCCTTCTCCAATGCAGGAAAACGAAAAGTGAAAGTGAAGTGGCTCAGTCGTGCCCGACTCTTAGCCACCCCATGGACTGCAGCCCACCAGGCCCCTCCACCCATGGGATTTTCCAGGCAAGAGTACTGGAGTGGGGTGCCATTGCCTTCGTGTGATGAGCTAGTGAGCTGTAACCTGTGAAAATACTTTGTTGACACAAATGAAGGGATTCTGTTTTTATTATTTTTTTTAATTGATTTTTATTTTTTAGTTTGTTTTGCTTTGCAATACTGTATTCGTTTTGCTATACATTGACATGAATCAGCCACCAGTGTACAATGAACTATTATTTTAGAGTGTAGAGTTGGTGGAGGAAAGAACACAAATCAGTATCCTGGATTTGAATCCTGGTCATCTCATACTCTGTCTCCCCTTTTCTGAATTCTTTGTGTCTTCCTGTGTTACCTGCTCCCAGCCCTTTGCATCAGACGTTCTTTGCTTTTTTGAGAGTTTGCAAGGACCTCTTTGGCATTCTAGTGAAGCTAATGAGTCCCTTTACAAAATAATGTTTAATGCATTAAATTAAATGCATACACTTAAGCGAATAAAATTAGAGGTTCTAGGCATTTCTGCAGTAAACATTTTTGCCATAAAGCAGTTTTACTGCACGACTAATTGGCCGTAAGGCAGTTTTGCTGTAAAACAGAAAGTGACTGGTTGACAATTGGTTTCAACTGTGTTATAGCAACTTGATAGAAAGTATATCAGACGTTCTTTGCTTTTTTGAGAGTTTGCAAGGACCTCTTTGGCATTCTAGTGAAGCTAATGAGTCCCTTTACAAAATAATGTTTAATGCATTAAATTAAATGCATACACTTAAGCGAATAAAATTAGAGGTTCTAGGCATTTCTGCAGTAAACATTTTTGCCATAAAGCAGTTTTACTGCACAACTAATTGGCCGTAAGGCAGTTTTGCTGTAAAACAGAAAGTGACTGGTTGACAATTGGTTTCAACTGTGTTATACCAACTTGATAGTACAGTGATAAAGAAAACTTACTGAAGTGTGAAATAAGACAGTGTAAAGCCAGACTGAATACTGTACTAGAAAATGATAACAACAGTTTGCTAATCATTTCATGGGCACAGCCATCTCTCTCTTGTCAGAACCAAAAGTTTACCAACCTATGGCTTTTTTTTTTTTTTTATAAAAGCAGAGGCTAGTAATACACGACACTGTTTTTTTATAAAAGCAGAGGCTAGTAATACATGACACTGTTTGAGAGTATTACGTATCGATTCTTTAGCTCATTTAGATACAACGTCTCATCTCGTAATGTCGCCTTTACCAGATTTATCACTCAATATTAGAAGTTGAAGGCAAAGGGAGACTCAAACTCCTCCAATATCCCCAAAATAAATGGTTACATGTTTCTTGGTAAGTTTTATGAAAATGGTAAGATTTTTTGTTATTTGATAGTGCAGAACATGATGTAGACAGAATTTTGGTATTTGGCACAGAACCTGGCTTAGGTGATTTGGTGAAATGAGGACTGTCATGTAACATTTAATGTAGTCCAGATACGCACTGCTTTATGTATATGTTTGTATATGTTGTATATATATATAAGCATCCCTTGTCTCTTCATTCTACTTACAGGGAAATCTGAAGAGTCTTACAGCAGATTTTTTTTATACCATGGAGATGTATGTCCAACATTAGACCCTGAATCATTAATGATTGAGAAAGAAGTATCATTTCTTTCAGAAGGCAATGGCACCCCACTCCAGTACTCTTGCCTGGAAAATCCCATGGATGGAGGAGCCTGGTAGGCTGCAGTCCATGAGGTCGCAAGGAGTCGGAAGCGACTGAGCGACTTCACTTCCAATTTTCACTTTCATGCACTAGAGAAGGAAATGGCAACCGACTCCAGTGTTCTTGCCTGGAGAATCCCAGGGACGGGGGAGCCTGGTGGGCTGCCGTCTATGGGGTTGCACAGAGTCGGACACGACTGAAGCGACTTAGCAGCAGCAGCAGCAGTTTTAAGGTTTTGTTATTAGTTTTTCAAGTTTCATTATGTCCTTTTTAATGTCCCTATTTTTAATTTATTTTCATGATTTTGTCTTTTATGGTAAAGCTCTCCTACAGCCAATTAGTGGCAAGGGAAAAGTTCTTGCAGCAAAGATTCTTAAGAGAAAATACCAGACTGCATAGGGTTACGAGAGAAACCAATTAGACTGATATACAGTTATCAGTATACCAAAAAAGTAATAACATAATATCCACCCTTTATTGATAGCCTCCAAAACCCACCTCCTTGTCTTGTCCATCCCACCCCTCGTTCTGCCAGCCGACTCTTCCTCTGTGTGCCCAATTCTGTTGGTGGCATTAACAACCTCCACATGGCTCAGGCCCTGAACCCAGCTTGAGCAAGTAAGTGAGCATTGCTGCTGCCAGGATTACTGCCCCAGTCTCCTTGATAACCTCTGTGGAAGTGTAGACTTGTATATTTTAAAGCACTGATATGTCATTTCCTTTACCTGGAATGTCTTCTAAACTTCTGCTTACCTTGCAGGGTCTAGTTCCTCCTTACTTCTCTTTCTAGCACACACATCTGGTCGCATTATGGTTTAGAATCTCTTGGTGATGCCTCTTTATCTCCATGATGTGACAGCAGAGGACTCCTACCTCCCTCACAGAGTTTCTTCTGTTGGTCTCCCAGCCTCACCAGGCTGCCTGTGGTCCCTCTGGTGGCCTGATTCCCACTTCCCCCTTTGCCTTGGCAGGCTGAGTGAGTGCCCTCTGCGTGGGGATCCCTCACCTGCCTTATGGCCTCCAGGTCTCAGTTCTGTGGCTGCTTGGCTGGGATGCCTTTCCCAGCCAGCACGATCACAAGGACTGTCCACAGAAGGTTCTTGTCCAACCATCTCCTGCTCCCTTTCATTTGACCGGAGTCTGGCAGAGTTTCGCAAGCGGCATGCCCGGCAGAGGACAGCAGTATCATCGTGCGTGACTAGCAGCGCTGACTGTAGAGCCGATGACCTGCGTTCTGATCCCAGTTCCGCTGCTCGCTGCTTGGTCTTGGCAAGGCACTTACTCTTTAGAGGCCTCAGCTTTCGCACCTGTGAAACTGGCAAAATAATAGATTGGTGTGATTTAAATGAATGAATCTCTTGAAGCACTTTAGAACCACGCCTGGCTTATTGGGAGAGCTTAAATATTAGCTATTAGTTTCCGTACGCTTTGTAATATTAGTTTTAGTTTCAGTAGCATGGCCTGGGCTTATTTAAAAGTCACATCCTATTGTACTTTTATTTTGGCTGGAGTTTTATTAAAGACTGTCATGTAATTCAAAACCCAGTGTTTAACTGTGCTTCATCTCTGTTGAGGATATAAGAACATCGATTTTAACAGAAATAATTTACATTAGACAAAAGGAAATACTGTTTGAAAGAAAGATAGGAAGACTCCTGGGGATATAGCATCTTAACAGAATGATGGAGACACAGTCCCACCAGCAGTTAGCTAGCTGAGTTGGGATGTATCCAGGGTTCTTACATTTCAGAGATTATGCTGGTCTCACAGGAACTTTTCTTGCAGCCCTTAGGGTAAAGGAGAGATCAATATTATTTATCAGAATATGTCTCTGGGAATGCAAATCATTATATATGCTTGCAAACCTGATTTTAACAGAAATAATTTACATTAGACAAAAGGAAATACTGTTTGAAAGAAAGATAGGAAGACTCCTGGGGATATAGCATCTTAACAGAATGATGGAGACACAGTCCCACCAGCAGTTAGCTAGCTGAGTTGGGATGTATCCAGGGTTCTTACATTTCAGAGATTATGCTGGTCTCACAGGAACTTTTCTTGCAGCCCTTAGGGTAAAGGAGAGATCAATATTATTTATCAGAACATGTCTCTGGGAATGCAAATCATTATATATGCTTGCAAACCAGATCCACAGGTTTTGAATGTAATTATACTTTTTCTTTTGCATGAATATTTTCATACCCTCTATAAATATTATGGTCTGAGGGAAAGAAACCTTTCATGATGCACACCACACATTGTATGTGATGTTAATGTGCTCTTATAACTCATCCTTTTCTTCCCCTTTTTTTCCAATGGCAAGTATCTCCCCTGAGCTTTAATTATTTCAGCCTATTCTTGGTTTTGCCACCAGGTGGGGCACTGGCTTCTTTTTAAAGCGCGGGCCAAAGTCTTGAGGCTGGTTTTCTCACTGAGGTGGCTGCCTTGCTCCCCCTCATTCTGAACTGACTCCTGGAGAAACTGCTGAGCTCTGACCCTGGGAGTGGATGGGGGAGGGCGGAGGGTGAATATTAGATCCGAGTTACAANTGGGATGCCTTTCCCAGCCAGCACGATCACAAGGACTGTCCACAGAAGGTTCTTGTCCAACCATCTCCTGCTCCCTTTCACTTGACCGGAGTCTGGCAGAGTTTCGCAAGCGGCATGCCCGGCGGAGGACAGCAGTATCATCGTGCGTGACTAGCAGCGCTGACTGTAGAGCCGATGACCTGCGTTCTGATCCCAGTTCCGCCGCTCGCTGCTTGGTCTTGGCAAGGCACTTACTCTTTAGAGGCCTCAGCTTTCGCACCTGTGAAATTGGCAAAATAATAGATTGGTGTGATTTAAAAGAATTAATCCCTTGAAGCACTTTAGAACCACGCCTGGCTTATTGGGAGAGCTTAAATATTAGCTATTAGTTTCCGTACGTTTTGTAATATTAGTTTTAGTTTCAGTAGCATGGCCTGGGCTTATTTAAAAGTCACATCCTATTGTACTTTTATTTTGGCTGGAGTTTTATTAAAGACTGTCATGTAATTCAAAACCCAGTGTTTAACTGTGCTTCATCTCTGTTGAGGATATAAGAACATTGATTTTAACAGAAATAATTTACATTAGACAAAAGGAAATACTGTTTGAAAGAAAGATAGGAAGACTCCTGGGGATATAGCATCTTAACAGAATGATGGAGACACAGTCCCACCAGCAGTTAGCTAGCTGAGTTGGGATGTATCCAGGGTTCTTACATTTCAGAGATTATGCTGGTCTCACAGGAACTTTTCTTGCAGCCCTTAGGGTAAAGGAGAGATCAATATTATTTATCAGAATATGTCTCTGGGAATGCAAATCATTATATATGCTTGCAAACTAGATCCACAGGTTTTGAATGTAATTATACTTTTTCTTTTGCATGAATATTTTCATACCCTTTATAAATATTCTGGTCTGAGGGAAAGAAACCTTTCATGATGCACACCACACATTGTATGTGACGTTAATGTGCTCTTATAACTCATCCTTTTCTTCCCCTTTTTTTTCCAATGGCAAGTATCTTCCCTGAGCTTTAATTATTTCGCCTATTCTTGGTTTTGCCACCAGGTGGGGCACTGGCTTCTTTTTAACGCATGGGCCAAAGTCTTGAGGCTGGTTTTCTCACTGAGGTGGCTGCCTTGCTCCCCCTCATTCTGAACTGACTCCTGGAGGAACTGCCGAGCTCTGACCCTGAGAGTGGATGGGGGAGGGCGGAGGGTGAATATTAGATCCGAGTTACAGAGCTTTTCATGCCCGATTTTGTTGAGCTAATATGCTAACGACTTATGTTTCACAGGTTTTGAGTAACTTGGATTTTACCATAAATACATGTAAATCTACTTGGCAACAAAAGAATCAAGTGTTATTAAAGTACGTGGTTAGTATTGTAAATTATCCTCGGGAATATTTGGTTCCATCTTTATGGCTCAGAAGAAACACTGAATTTGGTAATCTTGACCATTGTGTTAAACAGATCTTCTAAAAATAAGGTAGAAATCATGGAAACAAGAATTAAAACTGGTTTTGGTGTTGAAAACTTGGGAAAAATTGTGTATACCATGAGCACTTTATTTTAAAAAGCATAGCGTGGATTTTTAATTCTTTCTTAAGAAGCAATATGTTGGAACATTATTTTTTAAAATAAATGTCTTAAGGAAACTATCAATTATGTTTTTTAAAATGAGAAATAAATTTCTTATTTTAAAACCATAGTGGGTCATATTAAGCTCTAGTTTAAACTATAAACAATTATAAAACTACCAAAAAAACCTTTTTGTCTTATAAAATAACCTAACTGTAGATGGTAGAATTGAATTACAAGTAATTTTCAGATTTATAGACACCATGTCAGGCTCAGAAGTTAGATAGTTCTTTGATAAGTTTTCCCCCTGAACTTTAACTTTTAGACTTCAGTGATTAGTGAGGTTTTTTGCTTATTTAATGTATTTTAAGAGACTTCCCTGGTGGCAGTAGNAACTGAGACAATTAAGATATCTTGATGTTAATTACCCCTAGTCACTAATCACTGTTTTCCCTTAATTCAAATACCTAATTCAAATGGCTAAATGCATGAGGGCATGTACTTTATTATATTATTTAGAAAGTATTCCTATCAGTAAAATATTTTCTATTGTACAGGATGAAAAAAATTTTTTTCCCTTCTACTCTTCCAAGTTCTCTGTTGGGACTCTGTAACAAAAGACAGATTAACAAGAGAAAAGCATTCAAATTTATTCAGTATAAGTTTTATGTGACACAAGAGTCTTCACAAGGAAATGAAGACCCCCAGGAAGTAGTTAAACCTGAGTGTTTTTATACTAGCTTTGATGAAGAATGCAAAGTCACAGACAAGCGTGAGAGGACAAAAGGGCAAGAGCAGAGAGTGCAAAACCGAGGGCAACTGAGCGAGGAGGCCTGTGTGTTCAAATTCCTTTCAGTGTCCCCCCTTTTCTCTGGAGAGAGGAAGATTGCTTCTCACAGGACAGTCTTTTGACCTTCTTCCAGGGAGAAGGGAAGATCAGAGACTCCTTCCCACACCTGCCATTTCTCAAATTCCTTCAGCTTAAAATATTCAGTATGCCAAAGTGCCGTATTTGGGCGGCAGCATGTTCTTTACTCTGTCACTATCATAAATTAAATGCACTAACTCTTTGTGAAATACAGCTGCTAAGAATTTTTATGTAGAATCAGATGATTCTGTAATTTTATTTTACTCTTTTTCCATACAGTTTCTATTATATTCTCTTAATAATCATCAAAGGGAACAGCCCTAGATTAATACTTTAAAAGTTAATGAATTATTCAGACATATTCTTTTGAGATGTTTATATATATCCTCTCACATAATTTCCTTTTTCTAATCAGGGTAGAAGTATTAATAGCCAATCTGTGTATCTTGGCTTGAATTTCTTTAAATTATATTTGTATAAGCAATGCTTTTAAAATAAACATGCAGTTCTATAGAAAACAATCTAGAGGAATATTTAGCAACAAACTAACATTGGATAGCTGGGAAGTGGAATTGGGGAGGATTTTCTAAAATGTTTTACAGCCTTTGTGTGTTATTTTTATAATCAGAATATATTTGTGCATGTGTTGCATATATGTAAGATAAAATGAGAGGTTTTACCTAGCAGTTTTAGCCTCTATTGCAATTCTTTATTGTTTTCACCTTCATCATAAAGGGATTTTACTGGCACAAACCTAAAGGATATTCTGTTGAACTTCACATGACATTCTAGGATTTGGTTTAGCTGCTTTGAGCAAATGACTGTAAACTGAGGTGAGGCGAACAAAGGCAAGTGCCCTGCTTTAAACTGTTAGATCCAAACTGGACTCAACATGTTAGTGGTACAGCCAGGAATGCCTAAGCTAGGCTAATGGACAGTCACTTGTCAGTCCGCAATCAGTCAACAGAAAATACATGGGCATGGGAAATGAACTTTAGATATTGAAAAAACCAATATGAATAAGTTTTAGTGATTATATATTAATTAATAGAATAATTTCCATGTTTCCCTCCTTTCCTTGTTAGGCCATTTTATGTTGACCAAAAAATACAAATAACAGAATTTCAACTTTCTGCTGTTGCCTTTCTAGAGTGGGAAGCATTTTCTTTCAAATTAGCCCTTCCTGCTTGAGAAGACCTTGACTGGATCAATTCTTTATTTTTTAATTTCTAGGATAAACAACAAAAGGATTCTTGGTCTCATGTTCTCCAGCTTATATATTATTATTCCAGTCCTTAGCTTGCACTTAGAGACTCTGCAGGTAATTCATGGTAGAATTAGGAATAGAACTATCTGATAGTCTTTGCTCTTGTCAAAGATGAATAGGCAAGATATTGGAGTAAGTTGCCATTTCTTTCTCTAGGGGATCTTTCTGACCCAAAGATTGAACCTGCATCTCCTGCTTGGCAGGCAGATTCTTTACCACTGAGCTACCTGGGAAGCCCGGATAGTGTGGGAAATGTATAGTAAACACTGGAAGGACTGATCCTGAAGTTGAAACTCCAATACTTTGGCCACCTGATGTGAAGAACCAACTCACTGGAAAAGACTCTGATGCTGGGAAAGATTGAAGGCAGGAGGAGAAGGGGACGACAGAGATGAGATGGTTGATGGCATCACCAACGTGATGGACATGAATTTGAGGAGGCTTAGGGAGGTGGTGATGGACAGGGAAGCCTGGCGTGCTGCAGTCCATGGGGTCACAAAGAGTTGGACACTTTTGAGTGTCTGAACTGAACTGATATTAAACGTTTAAGAAACTGATGCTCTGTTTTCCAAAGTGACTGTTCCATTTTGTGTTCTCACAAGCAGTATGTGAATTCCAGTTGCTCCACATCCCTCTTAGCACTTGGTATTACTGGGATTTTTATTTGAGTCATTCTGGCTTTAATTTGCATTTCTCTAATGACTAATGATGCTGAGCATCCTTTTTTGGTGCTTAGTTACTATTCACCTCTTTTCTTTGGTGAAGTGTCCAAATTTGTTGCCCATTTTTAAAAATTGGCTTATTTATAAAAAATTGGCTTATTTATAAAAATTGGCATATAAAACAAAACAATATTTTGTTTTATAAAACAATTGTTTTATAAGCAATTGTTTATAAAAATTGTTTTATTTATTGAGTTGTAGTGTCATTGTTTTAAATAAAATATTCTGAATAGATAATACATGCACATGGTTGAAAAACCAAAAGTGACTTGAAAAGTCATTCATTGGGACTTCCCTGGCAGTCCAGTGGTTGAGACTCTGCCTTCCAATGCAGGGGATATGGGCTCAATCTCTGGTCAAGAAGCTAAGATCCCACATGTCTTGCTGCCAAAACATCAGAACATAAACAATAGAAGCAACATTGTAACAAATTCAATAAAGACTTTAAAAATGGTGCACATCCAAAAAAAAAAATCTATTTTAAAAAATGTTAAAAAAAATTAATTAATTTGTGTTTCCTTCCAGAGTTTCAGTAAATATAAATACATATCCTATGTCCTCTCCTTTCTTGCACTAGAAATAATACATATACACTGTTCAGCACTAATATATCCTGAAGAGCATTCTCAAATGGTATTCTTTTTATAGTCACGTGGTTCTATTGTGGGGATGAGGAGCAGCTTATTTCCAATGATTTCTGTAATAGAACATTACAATTAATAACCTTGTACACAAGTCCTTTGATATGTGTGCAGTTCTCTAGGTAGGATATATTCCAGAAGTGATTTTCAGATGACTATTTCTTAAAGTATGGACTTCCTTAACTCCTATGTAAATTTCCTCTGTTCATTTCCACTAAACTCAAAGGGCTTGTGTAAACCCCATTCATAAAGAAGAAAATCAGTGTGTGAGGTGTGTGGGAGTAGGATAGTGTGCGTGTTTGCGTACATGTGTGTGTGTGCTGGTATGTTTTGCTGGGGGGCGGTGGTGGTGTGTGTGTAGGGAGGATGGTATGCATGTTTGTGGTGTGTGTGTGGGTGTTGTGTGTGGGTGATATATGTGCGTGGGAGTGGCATGTATATAGGGAGAATGGTGTGTGTGTGGTGGTGTGTTTATATGTGTTGTATGGTGTGTGTGAGTGTAGGTGCTGTGTGTATGTGAGATATTGTATAAGATACTGCATAATTTTTGTGTTTGTGTGAGGTGGTTTGGGGGGTATTTTGTGTTTGGAGGCTGATGTACGTGTACGGGAAGGTGGTGTGTTTTTGTGTGTGTATGAGATGGTATGTGTCTGGTGGTATGTGTATAGGAGTATTGTTGGGGCATGTTGTGTCCGGGGGTGTTACATGTGGGAGCGGGTATTGTGTGTATGTGGGGTGTTGTATGTTTTGTGTGTGTGTGTTAGGGCACTGTATAGGGGGGTGGTGTGTGTGTGGGTGGTGGTGTGTGTGTGTAGCACATGTGGAGGAATGGGTGGGTGTGTAGAGGATGCAAGTTGGGAGCTCCTCATGATTTCAGCTCTACCCGATGGGCAAGGTGCAGGAGGAGGGCTGCGAGGAGCTGCCAGGCACCAGCAAGTCCTCTGGTGATCGCGACTGGACCCTTCTTGCTCTTTTCTCTCCATTTATTTATAGCAGTTATCTCATGCTTATATCTGTGCCTTTTGCTTCTGATCTCAGACTAAAGGATTTTTTTCTGATCTGTTTCAGTCTCACCAGCGATTTTGGAGTTGGCTCTTCATAAGTTTTTCTTTTGATCATCGTTCACCCTCAGTTAATTTGCTCTGGTGAAGAGCAAACTCTTGGGAGGAGATTAGTGAGAAGAAGGACTGCATTTAGTTTTTATCAAATGAAGTGTTTCTGAATTTGATCACTCACTTCTCACTCAAGGGGAAATTTAGGAAGTAGTAGTAATCTCTTTGATATTTAATAATCTCATTGATGCTCTCTGTTATTTATTTTTTAAAGGGCCACTCTGACTTTAAATACTGATTATTCATTTAGCTTACTTATGACCCTAGTCATAAGCTAAAAGCAGAAGTTGAATGAACAGCACAACCACTAACCAGACTGCCTTCTGGTTGGTTCTAAATTTAACTGGCATCTCACCTTTAGCATTAAGGAGAACTTCTAATTTGGGCTTGCATATTCACACACAGGTATTGCAGTACCTGGGATACTGGTTGTTGATTAGAGAGAAGCAGTTGTGAAAGTGCTGCCACAGAGATTTGCTCAGGCTTGTTTCACTAGGTCACCTCTCCTGCAGTTATTTTCAGAACCAAATGCTGCAAATAGAGACCATAACATTTTTCTTTCTACATTGTTTATTTCAGGAGACATGGGAACCATCATGAAGAAGATTCATAGGCTGGAAATGTAAACCCTGAAAGGCTGTTTTGCTTGAGTTAATGAAGATGTGATTTTGTAGTCTCCTCTTCCCCATCTCACCTCTGCCCTGAGAAAATGGCAGACCCTGAAATTTATGGGAATTCTGACCTGAAGGGCCAGGAAGTGTAGGAGACTGAAGAAGGTGGGTAGAAGGGAGATTGGCCCCTGGTGGGGCACATTTCCAGGAGAGAAAACAATATGACTCACAGCTGTAGATTTTTAAACTGGCAAAGATTTGTTACTCCTCCTGAAATAACTGCAGGCATGTGGACAACACTAGATGTCATTTAAGTGATTTCCCTTCCCTTCCAAGTTTGAAGGCTGATAACCTCTCCTTTTATCTGGGGAAAAAAATTCTGAGCCATTAGAAAATCCCTAGTTCTAAAATTGTAGATACACACTGCACATGTATAACCCAAACAAAATTTTAGGGGAAAATGATCAGATTTAAGTTGCTATTTACTGTGAAGAGTTTTATTTCTGGAGATCAATGTTTGCCAGTACTATTAAGCTAACAGGGACAAGGCTAAAAAGGCTGAAAGAAGCCTTAGAGTAAGTCATGAAAGCTCCAGATTAAAAAATATTTTTTAAATGGTCTCATTGAGAAAATTTTCAAATGAGAGTCACACTTGAATGAATGAATGCTGTATCAAATTATCTGGAGACAAAGAAGAGAAGCCATTCTACCAGAACAAATGCAGCCTGCTTTGTCTAGAGGACAAATCATTCTTGCAGCCCATTTGGAAATGTCACTTTTAAGTCAATGAGAGTTGTGTTCAAATAAGAGGGGGATGCAAGACCCTATTATATTCACTAGGACGTGATGTTTTGCCTCTGAATGGTTTCTATAGTGCATGAAAATTCCTTTTTTTGGGAAGGGGAGGCGTCTCTCTTTTTAACGTCTTAAACTGTTTTCAGGTTTTACAAAGTGTTTTAGTTTTTACATTGAAAGGGCAGACATGATCACACTGGAACACCAGTTGTCTGGCTACAGAAGCTCTGACTTTGGGGGCAAGTCTTTTGAACTTTTAACTTGGTGAAAACAGATTCCTTGGCTCGCGTGGGGAAACTGTCTTCTGGAAGTGATCCAGCGCTTAGAACAGTCCAAGAGAGCCATTTTCTCCGTCTTTCAGAGATATCACAATTTGAGTGGCGATGGTGTTCAGTGAAACAGGAAGTTCAGAGTTGAGACTGAGCGAAACTGGCGGGGAAGCCAATTCACTGCCCCACCTTGACCGGATGGACTGGCATCTTCAGGATTTTTAGACTAGTCAGAGCAGTTTGTCTTTTTTGGTTCATTTTGACAAACTAAAAATCTTAAAGAAAAAAGTATTTATTTATGGCTGTGCCGGGACTTCGTTGCAGCGCAGGCTTTTCTCTATTGCGCCGATCAGGGGCTCTCTAGGCCGCGATGTGCGGCCTTCTCATCGCAGGGGCTTCTCGTGGCAGAGCGTGAGCTCTAGGGCACAGGGGCTGCAGGAGCTGTGCCACGTGGGCTACAGCACAGAGTCAATAGTTGTGGCGCACAGGCTTTGCTGCTCTGTGGTGTGTGGGATCTTCCCAGATCAGGGATCAAACCCGTGTCTCCTTCCCTGGCAGGTAGATTCCTTACCGCTGAGCCTCCAGGGAAGCCTGACAAAGTATAAACCTTAAAATACTATTGGTAAACTCCTGAAATCAATTTGTTCTTGTTGCCATTATTAACCATTTTTCTTGACTACTAAAACGTCTAGATGCTAAGCAATAGTCCAACATCGTCAAATTCTTCTGGCAGATATACTAAAATGACTGGTGATGTTTCATACCATTTTGAAGTATGATTTTTGAAAAGGCAGGTTTCTCCATGGAGACAGAAAGATGCCAAGATGCCAATGCCAAGCCATCCCTGCTCAGTGACAGCACACACCCCCTTAGGGAAAAAGCAGATGCCCACTTTGATCTGTAAAAGCCTCTCTAGAAATACACAAAGGCTGACACCTTGTACAGAAACTCAAAAGTTTTTGAACAATCCTAAGAAAATATCTCCTTCCAAAAAGAAAGCAGGTTTTAAAGGGGTACTCAACTATATACACTGTCTGTTGACAAAGATCAAATTCTCCACCTAACTGTACGAGTTTTCACTTGGTTTTCTGGTAGAGGCAAAGCTTTGGAACAGGTCTGGAACCTGGCTAACTTCAGCAAGAATCAGGAAATGTGCACCACGCTGCTCTTTCTCAAACATGCATGAGGACCACTGCCAAAGTTTTCATTACAAGTCTAATAATAATATTGCAAGTGATTAGAAAAAGAATATTAAAACTAATACTAAAATAAGCATTTATTACATTTTACTACATGCCAGGCACTGTACTAAGTGCGCATGCATTTAGTCCTCAAGCATTTATCTCAGGGGTGGTGTTATTACACCTTTTTACAGGTGAGGACACTGAGACTAATAAAAATAACTCGCTCAAAATTAGCCAAGTTATTTATTTAACTTGATAGATCTGGCTATTGAATCCAGGCAGTGTAACTCTAGAGCCTGAGAGCTTAACCTTTGATAAGAACTAACAGAGAGCATGCTCACTGTGCACTAGGAAGGCACTTTCCTAACCGTACTATTGCTGCTGCTGCTAAGTTGCTTCAGTCGTGTCCAACTCTGTGCGACCCCATAGACGGCAGCCCAACAGGCTCCCCTGTTCCTGGGATTCTCCAGGCAAGAACACTGGAGTGGGTTGCCATTTCCTTCTCCAATGCATGAAAGTGAAAAATGAAAGTGAAGTCGCTCAGTCATGTCTGACTCTTAGCGACCCCATGGACTGCAGTCTACCAGGCTCCTCCGTCCATGGGATTTTCCAGGCAAGAGTACTGGAGTGGGGTGCCATTGCTTTCTCCAACCATACTATTACTATACTTTTATTGGTAAGGAAATAAAGAAGTAAAAGAAAGTCCCCAAGATCACTCTACTATTAAGGGTGTGTGGGACAGATTTAAACCTGGTCACTCTGACCCTAGACTCTGAATACTTAACATCTATGGTTGTCCAGCTGGTTAGAATATACATATTTCTTATGGGAATTAGTAAGTATTTTCATTTTGGATTGTTAAACAATGTTAGCTGAATTATTTTGCCTAAATTGGTTATTCTAACAAAGTGACTGTTTATGTTCTTTTAGGTTGTCTCAGGATTATTCTGCAACAGGCTGGATGGCTGGACTTTTTGTTGGTTTATACTACCCTCTAGTGGTTGGTATATGCTAAAGCCTTTGACTACAACAAACTGGGAAATTCTTAGAGATGGGAATACGAGACCACTTGACCTGCCTCCTGAGAAATCTGTGTGCAGGTCAAAAAGCAACAGTTAGAACTAGACATGGAACAACAGACTGGTTCCAAATCGGGAAAGGAGTACGTCAAGGCTGTATATTGTCACCCTGCTTATTTAATTATATACAGAGTACATCATGAGAAACGTGGGACTGGAAGAAACACAAGCTGGAATCAAGATTGCCGGGAGAAATATCAATAACCTCAGATATGTAGATGACACCACCCTTATGGCAGAAAGTGAAGAGGAACTAAAAAGCCTCTTGATGAAAGTGAAAGAGGAGAGAGAACAAACTGACTTAAAACTCAACACTCAAAACGAAGATCATGGCATCTGGTCCCATCACTTCGTGGCAAATAGATGGGGAAACAATGGAAACAGTGAGAGACTTTATTTTCTTGGGCTCCAAAATCACTGCAGATGGTGACTGCAGCCATGAAATTAAAAGATGTTTGCTCCTTGGAAGAAAAGCCATGACCAACCTAGACAGCATGTTAAAAAACAGAGATGTTACCTTGCTAACAAAGGTCTGTATAGTCAAAGCTATGGTTTTTCCGGTAGTCATGTACGAATGTATGAGTTGGACCATAAAGAAAGCTGAGTGTTGGAGAACTGATGCTTTTGAACTGCGGTGTTGAAGAAGACTCTTGAGAGTCCCTTGGACTGCAAGGAGATCAAACCAGTCAATCCCAAAGTAAATCAGTCCTCAATATTCATTGGAAGGAATGATGCTGAAGTTGAAACTCCAATACTTTGGCCACCTGATGCAAAGAATAGACTCATTGGAAAACACCCTGATGCTGGGAGATTGAAGGCAAGAGGAGACGGGGATGACAGAAGATGAGAGGGTTGGATGGCATCACCAACTCCCTGGACATGAGTTTGAGAAAGATCTGGGACTTAGCAATGAATAGTGAAGCCTGGTGTGCTGCAGTCCATGGGAATTCAAAGAGTCAGACATGACTGAGAGACTGAACTGAACTATTTGATGACCAAGAAAGAACATTGTCTGTAAAGCAATTATCCTTCAATTAAAAAATAAATACATTTAAAACAAAACAAAAAAAAAAAAAATTCCTTTGAAATATAAAGCGGTTAGATTAGGTGTGAGTGCTCAGACTCTTTGTGGCTCCATGATTGAGCCTACCAGGCTCCTCTGTCCGTGGAATTCTCTAGGCAAGAATATTGGAGTGGGTTGCCATTTTCTACTCCAGGGGCTCTTCCCGACCCAGGGATCAAAATCGTGTCTCCTTCACTGGCAGGTGAATTGTTTACCACTGAGCCATCGAGGAAGTCCATATGTACTTTCACATACATGTATATATGCACATTCGTGTGTCTTGTTTATTTATAGTTTATGTGTAAGTCTTAGTTATAGACAATGCTTGAGGTACACTGATGGATTTGAAAGCCTCACCACAGACTTCCCTTCAAGGCTCTTTGGCTATAATGTCCACAATTTCAACATGCTTCAGTTCAGTTCAGTTCAGTCGCTCAGTTGTGTCCGACTCTTTGCGACCCCATGAATCGCAGCACGCCAGGCCTCCCTGTCCATCACCAACTCCCGGAGTTCACTCAGACTCACGTCCATTGAGTCCGTGATGCCATCCAGCCATCTCATCCTCGGTCGTCCCCTTCTCCTCCTGCCCCCAATCCCTCCCAGCATCAGGGTCTTTTCCAATGAGTCAACTCTTCTCATGAGGTGGCCAAAGTACTGGATTTTCAGCTTTAGCATCATTCCTTCCAAAGAACACCAAGGTTATAATTTCAACATGCCTAAACCAACCACAGGCAAGGGGAACTGAATAAACATAAAATCTTAGATTAACCAGTATGTTCTCCTGGTGGTCCCCTCCCCTGGTGTTCTGTTTAGGAGGAAGAAGCCCTGATATATGAGTACATCACAGTCTTACTTCATCTCTCTTGTCTCCTAGTCTCCATCCCTGGCTGACCTTAGGAGGTGGTAGCCTACAGACAAGAGGGCAGTAGGAACAGCCTTTTTCTTGCAGGCATAAGAGATGCATTGTCTAAAGGAAATTAAGAACAATACTAAAACCAACCTAAAAAGGGCTTGCTTTTTATTATCACATGGTCATCAGGTGGAAATTCTAAACAATGACAATTATAAAATATTCCCCCTTGAAATACTTATTCTGGTCTGATTCTAAACAATTATGGTTTCTGTTTAGTTTTAATAACATGTATATGTTTCTAATTAACATAGTTGTGTTACTTATCCTTTCGTAAACATTGTGTTCCATATCATAGAAATTTATTTGGAGAATTTCCAGTTATACAGTTGGCCTATGACACATGCAGACTCAGCTATATACACTTTTTTTCAGGAGTAAATTCATGATAAACCGGAATCACTAGATCTAAATTTGGGCACAGTTGAACCACATTTTCCAGAGTCTAAACTATGGATTTGAAAGAATTGGTGATAACATAGTGATCATAAAGACTAACAGAATTTGAGTAACTTTCATTCTGTCATCCCCTGTAATCAGAATTGACTAGAACAATGAACGTGGAAATGCTGAGCTTTAGAAATGTTCATTGAAGACTGGCACATACAAATTGTGGAGAAAACTTGTAACTCTGCAAAAACAAAGTGTAAGGAAAATGGACATTTTGAAGAAGAAAGTTAGGACAAGTAGCAAAAGATGCTGGTCTTACACTGCCAGAAGCATTCAAGAGGACCATGTTTGATATTTCCATCATCTTGACCAAGAATGGGAGCCTCATTCTAAAGCAAAAGATCAGAGGCAGTCAATGCTTACTTTCACTTAGCCACTGTTTCTGACTTTTGCAAAAGAAAATTTAAGGAAGCATAACCAAATAAAGTAGAAATTTATGATGAATTTTTCTGGTGAATATATTTTAGGGGATTTTTTTTTTTTTGGACTACAGAGACATTTGAAAACTGTTACTATACATCCTGAGGGAATAAAGACTTGGACAATATTGCAACCTCTGGGATTTTCTGTGAAATAGGATTATTAGAGATCTCTGCAGTCTCATCCTTATGGTTTTTTGCTAATTCTTTTTAAATGTATTGCCTCATCTGAATAAAGACTGTCAAAATTAAAATAATTGAAAGTGTTTTGTTTAATCTGAGTGGAGACTGCTATACTGTCTATTAAACATGTGACGAAGATTGATTTCAATGATCATTGACATATTGCAGAAATGAAGGCTCAAAAATAGAAAGTGATGTTATTTATTTCTGTAACACACCAAATGTATGAATAAGTTTTAGTCGACTTTTCAAAAATCCATTACATGTTTTCTTTGGTGTCCTATAATATTTGTTTTTTATTAATTTTTTTTTACTGACTTCATTATACTGATGACTGCTGTTGCCCTGTGGAGGTCACCATCTTGATAAGGCCTAATACTTGGGTCACCTGATTCAAAGAGCTGATTTGTTGGAAAAGACTTTGATGCTTGAATAGACTGAAGGCAAAAGGTGAAGAGGGCAGCAGAGGATGAAATGGTTAGATCGCATCATCGATTCAATAGACATGAATTTCAGCAAACTCCAGGAAATACTGAAGGGCAGAGATGAGATGGTTATATAACATCACTCACTCAATGGACATGAGTTTGAGCAAACTTTGGGAGATAGTGGAGGACGGAGGAGCCTGGCGTGCTACAGCCCATGGAGTTGCAAAGCACTGGGCAGGACTTAGCAACTGAACAACCACTAAGTGTCTCTGAAGAGGCAGGTCAGACAGACGAGGGCTATTCATAAGGTGTTTAGGGTCTTTCAATGTCAGGCTTGACTGGGATTGGATAAAGTTCATGATGTAATAATTTAATATTGGTTGATACAGTTAGGATCTTGAAGTGTAAATAATAAGTAAATAAAAAGTAAACAATCACTTGCAAAGTACAGTTAACTATTGCTTTGAGAAGCAGCTCAGCAACTATTTACCTAGTGTTATAGACTGAGTGTATCCCCCCCCAAATTCATATGATAAAGTCCTAAACCTCAATGTGATGATATTTGAAGGTGGGGCTTTTGGAAAGTACTTGGGTTTAAATGAGGTCCAGAGAGTAGAACCCCATAACGGGATTAGTGTCCTTATAAGAGGAAGAAGAGACACCAGAGTTTTCTCTTTCTCACGGGCACGCACTGAGGAAAGGCCACATGAATGCACAGCAGGAAGGCAAGCCAGGAAGAGCACGCTTGCCAAGAACTAACCTATCAGCACCTTGATCTTGGACTCCCCAGTCTCCAGAGCTGTAAGAAATCAAATATCTTTTGTTTTAACCACCCAGTCTACAGCATTTTTTTTTTTTTACAACAATCCAAATTAAGACACTCTACCAAGGGCAAATTGACAGTCTTTGTTTGGATAAATTAATTTCTCAGAAAATTCAACTTAACCTTCCTGGTCAAGGATTTTCTGGTAAATTTATAAGAGTAAAGTCATGTTAATGCAGACATTAAACTGTGTGGCTGTAGTCAATTCCAGTTCTCAACATATGCGAATTTCAATAAACTATAATGAATATTGTCTGCATTTTTTTTTCTGGCCATCACTATTATTTATTTTATTGCATAGTTATTTCTGAAAATAATTTTGCTGTTTGGAAGAGGGGTGTTAAAAGTGTTCTGTTCTGGTTATGTGAGGGAGGCCTATGAGAGCAATTATGTAAAAAGACCCTGCAGTATGGGGGTGGGAGTAGTAGGATCTTAGCCTTATACCTCCAGGACTCTTGCCTGGAAAATCCCATGGACGGAGAAGCCTGATAGGCTGCAGTCCATGTGGTCCCTGAGAGTTGGACGTGACTCAGTGACTTCACTTTCACTTTTCACTTTCATGCATTGGAGAAGGAAATGGCAACCCACTCCAGTGTCCTTGCCTGGAGAATCCCAGGGACAGTGGAGCCTGGTGGGCTGCCGTCTATGGGGTCGCACAGAGTCAGACACAACTGAAGCAACTTAGCAGCAGCAGCAGCAGCAGCCTTATACCTACAAAAGGAAATGGGGTTTATACAAGTAACCCCATAGGCACTCTCAAAAGCCCAAGGGAGTTACTTACCATGCAACCCTTTTGGTATGTTAAAAATATTAATTTGTATCCTTATGTTCACAGTAGCATTACTCATGGTAGTCAAAAGGTGGAGGCAACCCAAGTGTCTGCCAATATATAAATGGATAAAGAAAATCTGGTCTACACATACAAGGAAATATTACTCTGCCTTAATAAAGGAAGAAGTCCTGTCACATGTTACAACACAGAAGGACTCTGAGGACATTATACTAAATGAAGTAGGTCAATCTGTCACAAAAAGACAAATGCTTTATGATTATTCCGCTTATATGAGGTTCCTGGAGCACTCAGATTCATAGGGACAGGAAGTAGGATGGTGGTTCCTAGAGGCTGGGGGAGGAACAAGTGGCGATTGTTGCTCAATGAGTTTAGATAGAGAATTTCAGTTTTGTGAGATAAAGAGTTCTGGAGATTGGCTGTATAATAGTGTGAATATACTTAAAACCTCTGAACTTAAATGAATACTGAATTTAAAATTAAAAGTGGTTAAGAAGGTACATTTTATATTTTATATTTATATTTTACCACAATTAAAAAAAACATCAATTTATTACATGGAAACATTGATGATCACTACAATTTGCATAACCATATTCTGGCACAGATTCCTTAGAAAAAAGGGGGGGGGGGCAGCGAGCAACCCTTCAAAGCACCTTTGTGCAAGTAAGAAAAGGCATCTTTTCCTCAGACACCTTGCTAGACACCATCTGGCAGACCCTATCAGCCAGAAAGTGGTTTTCCTGCAGGAACAAGTCCACAAGGATCTCAGCAGTAAGGGTGCCCCATGGAATTGTGCACTGTGCTATGTAGAGTCATTCAAAGAACCCCCAACTAAGAGCTCCACAGAATGCAAGGGCTCTGGCCTCCCCACTTCTGAGACCCTCTGCAAAGGGTCCACAGTGTGAGTGGTGGCTTTCTGAAACTTCAAGAGGTGGAAGAATACAAGCAATGCTTGATATGGAGAGAGTGGACTCTATAGGTTGCAGTGGCTGAAAATGCTGTCACATGAACATGAATAAGCCAAAAATGAAGGCTCCCAAGGGGCCTAGCTGGCAACTCAGGAGGCAGCTCTGAGTCAGAAGTGGTGGGCGGCCATGTGCCAGGACAGGAATATGCCACCCAAGTTGGCCTCATTCACAGATAAACACTTAGACAGATGTCATATGGGACACAGAAAAGGCCCTTGTACAGAACTAATCGTCCTATTAGTTGAGAATGCCTCGAGTCCCAGTTGCTTTCTTTATGACTGATGGATTGTCAGAACTACAGATAACTTTCTTAGCCTTTGCCTGTTCAAACCTCCCATTTCACGGATGAGGACCTGCTGTCTAGAATGTTAAATGAATGACTCTCCCACAGCTGCTCACTAATGGGGTTTTGCTTTGTTCTCCTCTGGGCATCTGGAGGAGGAGAGAGTTCTCAAAGGGGGTATCATAAAAGAGCAGGTAGAAGGTTCCAGAGACATAGATATCCTACTTCACAGTCACCATAAATTCCCCTAAGCCCCAGGAAGGGTGAAAGGGAAGGCAAAAGGGAGAGGCAAAAGATAGTGGTAACACTGAGAAGCCCCTTAAAGCTTAAGAAGAAACTGTAGGGACGTAGTGTGAATTAGGGTTTAAATAATTTATTCATCAAATATATTGAACATCAACTTATGACAAGGATACTGTCCTTAAGGATCTTATAGCCTAGTGGGAGAGAGAAAGATATAAACAGATAAATATAATAAAACCTGAAATATGTGGTATTGGATGTATGAATCCAGGGCTAAGGGACTCTAAGAGGAACAACTATCTTCCCACAGAGACCTTTGGGAAGGCTGTTTCCAGAGGAAGCAATATTAGAGTGGGTACTGTAAGGTGAATAGGAGTTTGGCAGGTGGGATGATTGTGAGAATTTTAGGAATTCTAGGTGGAAGAAATTGCCTTGTCCTGTGGCAGAGTCTAGAGAGTGGCTGCAGGTAGAATAACTTTAGGAATGACAAGAGGGTATGAGCTTCCTAGGTGGCACAGTGGTAAAGAATCTGCCTGCCAATGCAGGAGACTTAAGAGACATAGGTTCAATCCCTGGATTGGTAAGATACCCTGGAGAAGGGCATGGCAACCCTCCAGGGCAACCCTCTGGAGAAGAGCATGGCAACCTTCTCCAGGATTCTTGCCTGGAGAATCCCATGGACAGAGGAGCCTGGTGGGTTACGGTCCATGGGTTGCAAAGGGTCAGATATGACTGAGAAAGCACTCATGTCTATGACAGGAACACTGTGATTAGTGAAGAATGGGTCAAGCTAAAAACTTGGCATTTTATCCTGGAGCCTGCAAAATCAACAAAGGCTGTGGAGCAGTGTAACAGGACTCCTTGCTGAAGACAACGCTGGCTTCAGTGGAGGATGAAAGGCAGTGGGAGAGAGTAGAGGTGGCCAGGGCAATACCAGGCTGTGCTAGTCAGTGAACTTGCCAGGACAAGCCAGGCAGGGCGTGGAGAGTGGCTGGGCCCCCACCCCACTGCAGCCATCTGTTCCTTCACACACAGGCTGTGCCTCCTCCCACTCCTGAGGCAGCTGAACTTCTGCTACTGATATTTGAAACAGTGGAAAAGACTCAGAACAAGGGAGGCCTGTGGTGAATGCCCCCTACCCCAACTCCCATCTCAGGCTAGTCTGCCTATGCAGGCCACGTGATGTCTTCAGCTTCCACATGCACCACAAGACTGGAAAAATCAGTAGGTAAACAAGGAATGTCTCTGATCCCTCCAACAGCCTCGCATCTTGAGAAAAGCAGGAGGGACCAGGCATTTATGTGCAAGGCAAAGGTGAATACCCATGGAAGAGAAATGCTTTAATCTGGTAGTGCCTGAATTCCAGCAGAATGTATCAGACTCAGCCCTAAGGTTGCACCAAATGCTGTAGGAACAGGCAGAGGGCCAGGGAGTCAACTGAACCCCAGAGGCTGAGAGGATCTCTTGGATCTCAGCCTTGGGCCTCATGTAGCATTAGTCTTACCAGCTGAGAACACTTTCTAGCTGAGCAGTTGAGAAGAATCCTTTGTTCAGTAGCCAGCATAACGTTGGCTCGGGTAGAAGTAGATTCCTAAATTAATTAAACTTAAGTGACGAACTTAATGAGATTCATTCCTTATAACTGTGTATGTCTCCCTATGGCTTATGGAGATAGTTTTAGAAAGCTGCATATTATTAACATTAGGAAAGGAAGGAGGAAAAGGGTGTAAGGGCGAAACCGAGAGCAGAGGCAGGAGTAGAGGGAGAACTGGGCTAAGCAGGGTCTGGAGCCCTTTTTGGGAGCCCAGTAAAGGTACTTACACTTTGGCTGCTTGACAGAGAAAAGTAAGTATCCCAAGGAAGAGGTGGTAGTGGTGTGGCAAGACAGAAATCCAGGCACAGGTACACTCAGATGGCAGGTTCTCAATATTTTAGATAATTCCTGTGGCCATCCTGGTGCACCTGGTTACTGAGGGTGAGATGTGAGGATCAGGAGACCTGGGGCAGGTGCTACAGAAGGACTTGTCAGGATATATATGTGTATGGCATAACAGATGGCTGCAGGGTTGGGGCTGGGGAAAAGAGGGGATCATAACGATAATCATTTTCAAGATCTTCACACTTTTAATTCTCACCACATTTTCATGGGGATAGATACAAATGACACCACCCTTATGGTAGAAAGCAAAGAAGAACTAAAGAGCCTCCTGATGAAGGTGAAAGAAGAGTGAAAAAATTGGCTTAAAGCTCAACATTAAAAAAATAAAGATAAAAAAAATGAAGATCATGGCATCCAATCCTTTCATGGCAAATAGATGGGGAAACAATGGAAAGAGTGACAGACTTTGTTTTCTTGGGTTCCAAAATCACTGCAGATGGTGACCGCAGCCATGAAATTAAAAGACACTTGCTCCTTGGAAGAAAAGCTAATGACAAACCTAGACAGCATATATAAAAAACAGAGACATTACTTTCCTGACAAAGGTCCATATAATCAAAGTTGTGGCTTTTCCAGTAGTCATGTATGGAAGGGAGAGTTGGACCATAAAAAAGGCTGAGTGCCAAAAAATTGATGCTTTTAAACTGTGGTGCTGGAGAAGACTCTTGAGAGTCCCTTTGACTGCAAGGAGATCAAATCAGTCAATTCTAAAGGAAGTCAGTCCTGAATATTCATTGAAAGGACTTATGCTGAGGCTGAAACTCCAATACTTTGGCCACCTGATGCAAAGAGCCGATTCATTGGAAAAAATGCTAGGAAGATTGAAGGCAGTAGGAGAAGGGGGAAACAGAGGAAGAGATGGTTGGATGGTATCACTGACTAAATGAACGTGAGTCTGAGCAAGTTCCAGGAGATGGTAATGGACAGGGAAACCTGGAGTGCTGCAGTCCATGGGGTCACAAAGAGTCGGACACAACTGAGTGACTGAACAAAGATCCACTTATCATCCCTATTTTACAAATGAGGAAAATCGAGGAGTGCACTGGACCCACTTCATAGAATGAAAGCAATGAGTAGAATGGAAAAAGCATCCAACTGTCTTGCAGGAATTTGAGAAACAACAACCACACAACATGACCTGCTTTCATGGATCAAGGTCTCCAGCAGCTACAACTTACACTAAAACTTTGTTTTGTGATTGACAGATTTGAAGGCAGAAGATTAAAGTAGAATATGTGAGAAATTGCTTTAAAAATTTACAAGTCAACCTGTGAGAACTGAAAATCAGAGATCTCTCTCGGTTAGCTGATGCTGGGTCAGGCAGAAATAAGTTAGCTGCCTGTTCCAAAAAATTCTTACTCTTGGAAGAGAAGAGTACGATCCAACTAAATATCTTCCCAATCAAGATTAACAACTGCGGGACATCCTTGGTGGTTCAGTGGCTAAGACTCTATGCTCCCAATGCAGGGGGCCTAATTTTGATCCCTAGTCCGTGAATAGATCCCATATGCTGCATGGGATCCAACATGCCACAATGAAGACTCGGCACAGACAAATAAATACTAAAATAAAAGAATAACACCTTGCTTATAAAGATGCCCCTGAAGACCTCTGCCTCACTGAACCCACAAATTCACAGCTATTGTGCTGTAACCTCTGCCTAATTCCAGCCAGTTCCTCATCTTGCAAGAGCTGCCTGAAAAATCACTCAGCTCAGGCCCTAAGAGCCTGAAAATATCCTGCCCTGTATGGTGATGCTTATCAACAGGTTTTTTTTCTGGTGGTATGGGAGAAGTTAACAATTGACATCAAGCATATATTTAACTATGTTTCGTGGTACATTGTGAATTTGTCAGTAAGATGACCAAGTCTTAGCACAGTCTTACTGGTATAAAACATGCATTTGGATCTTTCCTGATGTGCCCCAAAACTAGAGCCAGAAGTTTATAAACGGGGAGTCCAGTGACACTGTGTGTGATAGGACAAAGCCATTACAACGACCGGCTCATGGACCTTCGAATGCCCACCATCCACAGCCCCCTGAGTTCCTGACTTCCACCCAAGCTGCCATGAAGTGTGTCGTGAGACCCTGCCAACCTGGCCAAACAGACTGGGCCACAAATAAGGTAAAAAACACTATGTCAAAGAGAGATCTTCACTCCTATATTTACAGCAGCAATACTGACAACAGTTAAGATATGAGAACAACCTAACTGGGCTGGCAACAGATGAATGGATAAAGAAGTTGTGGTATATACATACATACACAGTGGAATATTATTTAGCCGTAAAAAGAAGGAAATCCTGCTATTTGCAACAACATGGATGAACCCTGAGGGGATTATACTAAATGGAACAGTCAGACAGTGTATGATCTAATTTACATGTGAAACCAAAAAAAAAAAAAAAGAATATATAAAAGTAGAGAGTAGAATGGTAAGTGAAGATGGAGGAATTATAGAAACATTGTTTATGGGTAAAAATATTTGAATGTAGAATTTAAAAAATATTAAGACATTTCCCCCAAAACTCATAGAAAAGGAGATCAAAAAATATTTTTTTAAGAAAAGGAGATCATATTTGTGGTCACCAGAGGCAGACGATGGGGAATTGGATGATGGTAGTCAGTAGGTACAAACTTCTAGTTAAAAGATAAATAAGTTGTTGTTTAGTTTCTAAGTCACGTCCAACTCTTCTGTGACCTCATGGACTATAGTCCTCCAGGCTCCTCTGTCCATGGGATTTCCCAGGCAAGAATACTGGAGTGAGTTGCCATTTCCTTCTCCAGGGGATATTCCCAATTGAGGAATCAAACCCACAACTCCTGTATTAGCAGGTGGATTCTTTACCACGGAGCCACCGGAAAGCCCAAGACTGGGAACGTAAAGTACAACATGCAGACGATAGCTAGCCATGCCACATAGTACGTTTGAAAGTTGTCAAGAGGTGAACATAAGAGTTCTCGTAACAAGGAAAAACACAATTTTCATTCTGTCTTTTCTTTTTGTATCTGTATGAGATGATGGCTGTGAACGAAACTGACTGTGGTAATCATTCCACAGTACACGTAGTCGAGTTATTGTGCCGTACACCTTAAACTTACACAGTGCTGTATAGCAATTATCTCTCCAGAAAACTGGAAAAAGGGCAGAAACAGGGTTCTAACAAAGGCAACTCTATACATCATATGTAAGGAAAGCAGAGGCTTCTGAAGTGGTGGGACACGAGAAACAGACCAACAGGGGGGTCAAACAGAATGTTAACAATCTTATTCATTCTGGGGATAAGAGGGGGAAGTAGGAAAAGTCAGAAGCCGAGAGAAGGAAAGACGGAGGCAGCAGTAGAAACAGCTAGAGGCTTGAGAAAGGCTCAGCGTCATGAGTGTGCCGAGTCACCGGGGAACAGCAGATGCTCGGTCTGAATGGACCATAAAATGTTGGAGCCGCCGAGCTGTTGGAGCGTCCTGCACTGAGGAGCATAGTGTTCAGTCCTCCACCTAGCTTGCAGTGTTGCTGGTGAGATGATTGGTTGTAATAACAATATAGTAATAAGCAACACTTATTTATCTTTTGCAGAGGTTCAATCTAACACAATTATATCTACAGATCTGAAATGTTCAGTTCTACAAATTTTGAAAACTGTCACCACCAACCAAAACTTGATGGAACATTTTCATGACCCCAGAAAGTTCTCTTGCACCCCTTTCTAGTCAATTCTTCTTATACCAGAGCTCCATAGACTAATGTGCCTCTTCCTGTGCTTCAGATACAATGTCCCCTTCTTCGTTGCCACAAGAAGGCTTGTGTCCGACTTCTTTCATTTATTTGGAGAGTAATCCATGTGGTTGTGAGTATCAATAGTTGGTTTCCTTTCATGGCTAAGTGAATTCTATCACAGGAATGTACTAAAATTTATCTTTTCTCCTGTTGATGAACATTTGGATTATTTCCAGTTTGAGCCTAAGAGAAGAGGCTGTTATAAAGATACATGTTCAAATCTTTTAGTGGATATGTATTCTAATTTTCTTTGGTTCTGGGTCATAGGATTAACACACAGTTAATTTATGAGAAAGTGTAAAACTGTTTTCCAAAGTGATTGTACCATTTTGCCCTCCTAATAGCCACAGACGAGAATTCTAGTTGCTGGGTATCATTGTCAACATTCTGTATCATCAGTCTTTTTCATTTTAACCATTCTATTGGGCGGAAAGGGTATTTCATTGTAGCTTTAATATGGAGTTCCCTGAGGATTAATGATGTTGAATGCCTTTTCATGTGTTTGTATTTCTTTTTTTGTGAAGTATTTTCCCATTAAGAAAAAAAACCTGAATGGTTTATCTATTTTTGACTTGTAGCAGTTCTTCATGTATTCTGGATATGGATACTTTTCCAGATAAATGTGCAGTATGTGTTTTTCCAGTCGGTAGCTTGCCAGTTTGTTTTCTTAGTGATTTCTTTAATGAAAGAACTCATACTCTTTTGAGTACCAGACATAGTATTAAGTGCTTTACCAGTGTTATTTTATTTTCAAAATTTTATAAGTTAGCTATTCATCTTTCCATTTTACAGATGACAAAATGAATGCTGAGCGAGGTTAAATAATTTACACACAGTTCAAGGATATGACAGCCTGAATTTGAATTACTTAGTCTGACTTCAGAGCCTGAGGGTCTAGCTACAGGGCTTTATTCTTCTGCTTTAATCCCAAAGCCGCATCTTTACAGAGACCAGAATAGTGGTTAGGGGAGGGGAGGGGAGGAGAGGGAGGGGAGGTATGTAGGGTAAAGGGGATCAACTGTACGGTGACAGATGGAAAGTAAATTGTTGGTGGTGAGCATGTTGTAAGGAACACGGGTAGAAATAAATGCTGTACATACCAAACTTACATAATTTAAAAAATGCAATAAATAATAAAGCTAAGACAAAAAATAGGAGAATGTAAAACAATACTGAAAGTTATGAGCATCAGAAGCTTATAGAATTGACCTGGATGTTATATGATTATGGGAAGTAGAGTTTAGATCCAAGAAAGTTATCAATAATGAGATTGTTATAAGATTAAAAAAAACAACAACAAAAACCCAACCAAAACCCTGTCCTTGAAGTCAGGACATCTGAGCCTTTTTTCCTGACCATTTGAAAGAACCTCCCTCAGGCAGTCATGATCTCTATCCCTAGACAGTGCAGACCTGTTTCTGAAAACCCACAATGTGCTTTAACCACTTTGATGCTAAATAGACACAGATGAGTTCCCAGCTTGATCCCGTGCGCTTTATTCCATCATCGATTGCTCTAAAAGTAAGAAGTTCCTTATGTTCATACTGACCAGCCATAGAATTCTTGGCACCGTAAAACTGCTTTGAAGTGAGGTTATAAAGTTCAGAGAAGAGAGGTCTCCTTCTGGGGAGCCATTCAGTTTTGAGGCTTGTCTTGTCTTTTTCTTAATTCTCCCCCATTATTTACATATAATCACCGCCTCATCCTCTTAGACAGGGTCCTCTGTACAGTACTAGCCAGACTCTCCTAGATAGGGTACTACTGTATGGGTAGCCACCTGACTGCTGCTAAATATTTATGCTCTTTGTTTTCTTAAGGATGTCCTGTGTTCAATAAAATATAATCAACTGAACTTGCATTACACAGTTCTTTGCCACAACTCAATGATTTATAAAGGCTTGATTGTTGTAATACCTGAACTTACATAATAGCAAAGAATACCATACGTCAGAAAGTGCTATGCTGGGTAGAAGAGTCAGCAAGAGCTATAAAACTTCAGGGGACAAAGGGTTCAGGAAAGCCTAAGTACTCAGGGCTGAACAGAAATCTGCAGCAGAGGGAGGGATCAGGGCTTTCCCAGAATGACAGGTAAGGAGAGAAATCATGGGTGCAAGGCTCTGGCCAGCAGGAGGCCTGCAAAAGAGAAGGCCCATGGGCTGAGGAAGCTGTTTAATGTATGGTTGACAAAGGGCAAAGAAGGTACTGGAAATGTTTACAGGGTGCTTCAGCATATAACCTTCTACCACCAGTCCTGTGAGCTTTGTGCTCTGGGCTCCTCATGTGCAACGTGGAGATGGGATTGCGTTTGTCTCACTTGAAATGATTCAGTGTTCATCTTGGTTTGATTGGTCTCAAAGGAATCGTTTTATAAAGTGCGATGGCTTGCACTGCTATTTCCTCAAACTCATGTTCCTTTTCATTCCCTTTTAAATGCCAAAATTGGGAGCCATAAAAGTCGACTCTTTTTGGCCATCTGACTTTCTGCTGGTATTAGAATCCAATAAAACAGACAAAAACATTCCTAGATCCTTTTTTTTTTTCTGGTTTCGAGTGAATATCAAAGGCATTTTATGGGTAACTGATCAAGTTCTAG
Source organism: Aepyceros melampus (assembly GCA_006408695.1). Classification (NCBI taxonomy): domain Eukaryota; kingdom Metazoa; phylum Chordata; class Mammalia; order Artiodactyla; family Bovidae; genus Aepyceros; species Aepyceros melampus. The sequence continues at coordinate 185,438 of SJXQ01001894.1, read as the reverse complement.
TTCAGAAAAGAAGGTTAAATATATGGTACAGCAAAAAGACAAAGGTACCGCTGTATGACTTTGGGGAACTTAAGTTTTCTAAGTCTCAGTGTCCCGAGGACGATGATAATATCTATCCTATGTGTTCACTAGGGACACTAAATGAGATGATGGTGGTGGTGCTGCTGGTTTAGTCGCTAAGTCGTGTCTGACTTATGCGACCCCATGGACTGTAGCCTGCCAGGCTCCTCTCTCTGTGAGATTCTCCAGGCAAGAATACTGGAGTGGGTTGCCATTTCCTTCTCCAGGGGATCTTCCTGAACCAGGAATTGAATCTGGGTCTCCTGCATTGCAAGCAGACTCTTTCCCAACTGAGCTATAAGGGAAGCCCAAATGAGATGATAAATATATTAAAAAAAAATCACCTAGTACATAACAGTATTTGCTACATGTTTAGTTCCCCTTCCTTTTCTGCTGGGCTTCACTTATTTCATCTGTAAAATGTGACTTGCCTCATCCTTACCTCACAAGAATCAAAGGAGAAACACTGAACAAAGACAACTTCATAAGCAGGGAAGTGCTACATACACTAGCTGTTACTCGACACAGGTTATTTTATTTTCATCATATTTGAATCAGTCACTCCTCTGTGTTCCAGGTATTACTTAAATTAAAAAAAAAGAATAAGAATGAGAAGTGATCTGTGGACCAGACCTCCATTCTGAAGGGACTGGAGTATAAAGCGGCAAGAATAAGAGTTTTAACATTTAGTAGGAAGGAGAAGAATAGCATTTTAATTGGAGGGAGGGGGAAAAAAAATCTCCTAAACCCTCTTGTATGGTTTTTCCAGTAGTCATGTATGGATGTGAGAGTTGGACTGTGAAGAAAGCTGAGTGCCAAAGAATTGATGCTTTTTTGAACTGTGGTGTTGGAGAAGACTCTTGAGAGTCCCTTGGACTGCAAGGAGATCCAACCAGTCCATTCTGAAGGAGATCAACCCTGGGATTTCTTTGGAAGGAATGATGCTAACGCTGAAACTCCAGTACTTTGGCCACCTCATGCGAAGAGTTGACTCATTGGAAAAGACTCTGATGCTGGGAGGGATTGGTGGCAGGAGGAGAAGGGGACAACAGAGGATGAGATGGCTGGATGACATCACAGACTCAATGGACGTGAGTGTGAGTGAACTTCGGGAGTTGGTGATGGACAAGGAGGCCTGGCAAGCTGCGATTCATGGGGTTGCAAAGAGTCGGACATGACTGAGGGACTGAACTGAACTGAACTGAAACCCTCTTCCAGACAAAGAGCATTTTAGATATTATCTTCAAAATTCAACTTGTAAAGGTATCGGATTATAAAAATTAATTGTATGAACTTTACCATGTTGCAGAAACTCAGAGACCCAGAGATTCTCTAGTCATTGAAGAATCAGCTCTATTGACTTGTTTTGAAATAATGCTCTTAATTCCTTCCCATAACAGGATGTTACAATGGAAGTGTCAACTAAATACCAAGATGCCATAGATGTGACATTCCAAGTGGAGGCCTCATCATGATGACTGTTTGCAGAATGGAGAACAGTTTTCTGATTCATGACCCTTTACCCTAGAGGAAGGTGAGTCCGGGGCAGGGAGGGGGAAATGTAAGGATGGGGGAAGGTGGGGAGGCTGGTACCAGGGCAGTGATGGAGGGGGCGTGGCCTTGAGAACGGCATGCACTCCATACTTCCTGAGAGTTGTACCAGAAATTCCCAATGATGGGACTCTCGAAAAAAATCACAAAAGGAAAAACCAGTTGTGATCAAGCCATTAGCAAGAAACTTGGAAACTTCTCTGACCCCCTTTTCCCGATCCTTCTCCACTCAAGTTAGCAAGCTGGGGCCCTGAGAGGGATAAGGGGAAGCAGATTTCTCCAGCAACAGCCCTAAATCTATCTGATTTTTAATTTTTGTAGTGATCAGGCATCCTAATTACTGAATAGATACTGTATGTGACCAAAAGGGCCATAAAGCAATTTCTCCCTGAGGCCCTGGGAGTCAGCAGATGAGTCCCAGGCCTGCCTGGGTATGGCGAATGAGTTTTTGGGTAATCCCTGTCCCTAGGGATCAGAGGAAATGTGTGAGAGTGTGTTTTGATTGTCATGATGGTTAGTGGGGAGGCCACTGGCATTTAGAGGGCAAGGACTGGAATGCTAAATATTCCAAAAATCATTCTGCTTGGAATGCTAACAGTGCCCTGGTTAAGACACACGCATGGAGGCAGGATCACCTCTTCCCTGAACAAATCTTGAAAAGGCCATGGAAGGCAAGAATAGGAGTAAATTTTGATCATATCATCATTTGTGCTCACTCACCATATCCTTTTCTTCTGGGCTGAAACACTGTAGTGGGTTTTCTGCCCTGATGAGAGTTCTTCTCCACAGCTGTTCAACTATGTCCTGGATGCTCTTGGATGAATTAGAAGTGGGTGGTGGAGTTGGGGAGGATCCAGCAGAAGGTGCACTGACTGTGTGGTTCAGCTTGCTGTGACTAAAGACAGGCTTAGTCCCTGATCTGAGGAGACATGGGCCACCCTGGTGGTTCAGGCTGAACAACTTCATCCTAATTCCTGAAACCCATACACATGCTCCCTTACAAGGCAAAAGGGCTGTGCTGATGAGAGTAAGCTTTCGAGATGTGAAGATTAACCTGGGGAGAAACGGAATATTTCCCACCATATTAGTAAACAAGGATGTCACAGTCATCAGTGATTTTGGCCCTCTAATGTAAGCCGGTAAGCCTTAAGGCACTCAGGAAGGAGGATACCTGTGCTCCAGCAGCCATCAGACTGCAGCCACCCTCTACAGTGAGCCCCAAGGGAGCTTAGGATGTGAACAACACAGTTACTACCCAGGAGAGCTGACATGCATGTGAAAGGAATGATTTCAGTGTGCCCAGATGCTTGCATCCTCCCATACATAGAAACATGCTAAATTCCTTAACCTGGGATATCTGGTTTTCCTTAATTAACAATAATTTTTTGATATTCAAGCTACCTGCCCTTCGTGGTGAAACTTCTATATAACCTGACTCCTCCTCTCGCGTCCTTATAGCAGTTCTCTAGGGGTTACTTGAGATGCTGTCTACTGGGCTTGAAGTCCCCAAAATTCTCACCGAATAAAATATAACTCTCAACTTTCAGGTTGTGAATATTTTTTAAGTTGACACTGGATTATCCAGGTAGGCTCAATGTACTGGGTTCTTACAGAGGAAGCAAGAGGATCAAAGTCAGAAAAAGATGTGACCACAGAAGCCAAAGGTGGAGTGATGCGTTTTGCAGATGGACGGAGGCAAGTAACCTCTAGCAGCTGGGAAAGACAAGAAAATGGATTCTCCTCTAGAGCCTCCAAAAAGATACACAGCCCTGTTGACGTCTTGATTTAACCCACAAGGTGAGACAGATTTTGGACGTCTGATCACCAGGACTTAAGATAGTTAATCTGCTTTTTCAAAGCCACTATGTTGGTGGTAATTTGCTACAGAATCAATAGGAAAACAAAGCACCTGGTTTAAAGTATAACAGAAACGTTCCTACTCAGGAAACCCTAAGAGTTCTCAGAATTTTTCCTAAAGAGTCTCTACATCACAAAAGACCCCTCTTTACCAGTTCTGAAAATTCCGAGGAGATAGAAAGCAAGTTTGACAGTATCTCCCTCCAAAACCTATGAGCAATTTGCAAACATAGCACTTTACTCTGTGGTATATCTGGGCAAGAGTCCACATTAAATAACAAAGATTTTTATATCATCTATTCTATTTTCCTAAATATCCCCTCTCCATCTAAATGAATGAGTACTTACTCCGTCACCTGCAGACATGCTTGCTAAGTTGCTTCAGTTATGTCTGACTCTGTGCGATGCTATGGACAGTAGCCTGCCAGGCCCCTTTGTCCATGGGATTCTTTGGACAAGAGTACTAGAGTGGGTTGCCATGCCCTTCTCCAGGAGATCTTCCCAACCCAGGGATTGAACCCACATTTCTTACATCTCCTGCATTGGCGGGTGGGTTCTTCACCATAGCACCACCTGGGAAGCCTCCTACTCCATCATAGCAAGGAAGTAAACTTTTTGCTTTCGTTTTGAAAGGACTCCTCACACCCCACAAATTTCCTGGATTAGAGCCAATGCCGCCTTAGATTTTACAGAAGTCTTGATTAGCAAAGTAAAATAAGAGAACATTAAGTGAACACTGTTGGAAAGACAAAAAGAACCTCCTTTACTCAGCAGACCTGAGCGTTTACAACAGCAGTAATTTTGTTACCATCTTGCACAATTTCTGAGGATGTATGCAGAAATACATTCTACCACCACCAACTGACCTTCTTTCTCTTTCTTCAGCCAGATATAAATATTTAGCTACAAACTTCAGGACAGAATAAAGCCAGACTTTTCATTTATTTGACAAGAAATCATTAAGGAGAAAAGACAGCCTAACACTGTTGTAAAACTAAAGATTAACTAGGAGTCAACAGGTTCTCTTACAGTTTGTTTTCAACTCATCTCAGAGAGAAAAAAAATGTTAATTCACTCAGAATGGGCTATCATGGCACTGAGTCTGGATTCTTGAAAAGGTCTGTTTTCTCTCAGGAATACTTAGTCTGGCATAGGGAAAATGAAAACAAGTTGAAAAAAATCATTCCTGGGTAGTAATTTTCTCTGGAGACTTAAATAAAAAGCAGCATTTACGTTGAATAGAAAGCTTTCTCTACAAGCCCATTTTGAGTGTCAAGTAAAAATGTACAGAACAGTCCCCCCTGGCAGCTTGAATCCAAATTTAACTGCTTAAAAACAAAATTTCCAGAAGATAACATATTTCCTTTTGTCAAGGGAAAATCTGGGAAGAAGTTTATATGTGTGTTTAATAGGAAACAAAGTAAGCAGTATATAAAATTAATGTTGCAAATGCAGATCCTAATTTAGCTAAAATCTGACAAATGTGAGAAACACATTCAATGTTATTAATCAGTGTGTAATTATATCAGTATTCCATGTAAACCCATTACTCAATATAACTAGTCTACGCGGCTGTATTAGATGAAGGTCCAGTTATGGAAACGTGTGGCTAACCAGTTATATTCAGTAACCCGACTGCATTTGGCATCCACCCAGCACTGGGTTATTCTCTGGCTTCATTGAGACTGGCACGGGGACTTGTGGGCCTCTTCTCCATACTATAACCCTGTTTATCCCGGTGACATTTTCAGTAACCTCAGTCCCTTCTCCAGCAACACTTAGCCGCCTGCCTCCTTGACCCTCAAGGGTGCTCTGACCACACCCTTCCTATTGTCTCCCGCCCTGCCAGCTCTCTGACCCCACAGAGACTCTGAACCCTAGAGACTTTTTTCTTCCTGTTGTCAGCACCTTTTGCTCCCTAGCTCATCTAGAAAGGATTCCAGTCATTCACCTGAAAATCAGGGCTAGATTAGATGCCCCGGGCACTGAAAACTGAAAATGCAATGGTGCGCTTGTCCTAGATATAATTCAAAAAGTATCAAGAAATTCCATTTCTGATTTGTTTCTTAGGGTGATTTTTTTTTTTAATTTTTCCCCAGTTGTTTGTTTTGGAGAAGAGGTGGAGAGGAAGTGGTAGGGTTGGGGGGAGAATAAAATACTCTTAAACCTTTTTTTTTTTCCATTTCTGTACACCCTTGCATAGCTGGTACCTCAAGCATGGATTATTCTGTTCATTGGGTAATTGGAGTCATTCTTTTACAAATACCTTCATCTTCACTGCTCACTTGTTCTTCTAGTGTCCAGCCAGGTGAAATCCAACATTCGTTCAGTTGTGCTCCAACTTCAGTGTGCCTGAGAATCACAAACACACTTGTTATTATCACTTGATACAAATGAGTTGGGGTCAACAGCCCACCTCAGCACCCACGGGCCATCCTCAGACCTCCCTGAGGATTGCTAGGACTTGGACAGTCCATCCCAAAGTCTTCAGTTACAGGGCCATTTCAGCCCTCACCATGGTGACCCCTTGGCTTGCGGGTCAGCCCTCTCAGCTCATCTTCTCCGTCTCCTCCGAGGCCTCTGGGAAATTCTGGTACCATTAGGCCTCCTGAGGGTCAGAGAGGCTAATGCAATCCATCTTACTACCTAGATTCATCCTACTGCTGAGGTTTCTACTCAAATACAGCTGCCCAGTGTGGGCAAAGGGCTTGGAAGAGGCAACCTCTTTCCAGGGGTTCTGGAGGGAAATGGGTCATAAGTGCCCCCTACCAAGACGAGAACTCTCTGCAGATTTATTAGTCATCTCCTGTCTAATAATCCTCCTCTTGTCTTCTATTGCTCCTGCCAACCCAGAAGTCAAGATCTTTCCTTGAAGGAAAACTGCTCCTGTATCTTCTAGAATTCCTTCTGCTATGGATCCTGAGAGAGTCAGGCTCCTGTTCTCAATATTTAAGAGGAAGTTTTTAGAAGATTGAAAGCCTTTTTTCATCCTCAGGAACAGGGCTCTTGGCAATAAAAGCTTGAATCTACTGTTTGTTATGTTTTTTTAGAAAGGTCTGTTTTGAGCATCACAACTGAGCAAAGATTTTTTAAATATTGTTCTGAATTGTATCTCACCTCTCCCTGAAACAAGCTGAGTTGAAAAGGTGCTGAGCTATAAAAAATATAGGAACAAAAAATGTATAACACACACACAAACACTCCCTGCCAAGGGCTGTCAGGTTTCATTTGGTCTGGACAGCATTGCAGTAACATGTAACTAGTTGCCAGTGTTTTCAGCTGAATGAGTTCACCTAAAAAGTTGTATTTCTGCCTTCTCTTGGGGTCTTGGTGGTACTGGGCTGTGACAGTCATCAGGACCTATTTTGGATAATCCTGCCCACCTCGGTTTGTTGAAGCCCCTTCCTGGAGCGCCTCCCACATTTACCTCATGACCCAGCTGCTAAGGACATTTGTAACCACCATCCTCAGCAATACTTTTCATTTACTCTCAGTATCCTTCCTCAGCAAGCCCCTTAAAAGTTATTCCAGATCTTAGCACTTTCCTTTGACTCCCTCCCCTCCCCAACATTCATTCCCTAGATGACCCATTTCACTGACAAAACTGAGACCAAAATTACTGACTCTTCTATTGTCCAGTCTACAAAATTTCCTATAACTGTCCAGATCTTGCTTCCACTCTCAGAGAATGAACAGTCCTCCTTTTAGACAAAGCAACCTCTTCAGTTATTTCAAAAACATAATTTTTTTTATAATTATAGAAATGATATACTCTCATAACCATTTGGAGAAGGCAATGGCACCCACTCCAGTACTCTTGCCTGACAAACCCCATGGATGGAGGAGCCTGGAAGGCTGTAGTCCATGGGGTCGCTAGGAGTCGGACATGACGGAGTGACTTCACTTTCACTTTTCACTTTCATGCATTGGAGAAGGAAATGGCAATCCACTCCAGTATTCTTGCCTAGAGAATTCCAGGGATGGGAGAGCCTGGTAGGCTGCCGTCTATGGGGTCACACAGAGTTGGACACGACTGAAGCGACTTAGCAGCAGCAGCACCATAACCTTTCAGGCAGATTTGAAAACAGTAATCCCCCCCACAAATCCACAATGATGCTACTCCTCAAAAGAAAGTACTGTTAATTACTGTTAAATATTTGGAAGAAATCCTCATTTGCACACACATACACACAGACAGACATATACATCCTCATATATACTTAAACATGTACGTATACACAAAATTTTATTATATTTTTCCAAAACATGATTGTTGATTTTTGTGTCATTTGCAGTTTTCTACTTAATAATGCTTATGAATGCATTTATGTGTCAGTATATGTAAATCTGCTTCTAATGGCTGTATAGCATTCTGCTATTTGAGTATGTCATGTTTATTCAAACTTTTCCAAAATTCCAAAAGTAGTATATGCCTACTAAAAATAATCCAAATTATACTGAAGTATAAAAAATGAAAGATTCTTCCCTTTCTGTACTTCCCCTATCCCATTCTCCAAGAGCTAACTATTAGTAACAACTTCCTGGGAACCTTTATGAACTTTTAAAAGTTAGATTTACTGGAGTATAATTCACATACAGTAAAATTCACCTTTTGTAGCATACAAATACATATGGCTGCGGAACCATCACTGTAGTTGAGATATGGCATATTTTCATTTCCACTAACACACACAAAAAACCCCTCATGCCCCTCTATAATGACCTTCTCAACACCCACCATGGCAACCATTGATCTATTTTCTGTTCCTATAGTTTTGCTTTTTCCAGAGGGTCATATAAATCGAATAGACAGGGTGCAGTCTTTTGAATGTGGCTTCATTCATTTAACATAATGCATCTGCAATTCATCCATATCGATGTATTATCCAGTCCTTATTTTGTCAAGTACGTGGAAATATTTTTGTTTCCAAAAGTGAGATCATGCTATACCTGGACTGTAGCTATCTTTTTTGCTTGTTTACTTCTTATAAATCTACTTCTGTATCATTTATTACATCTAGATCTAATTCTTTCTTCTGAATTGCTGCCCAGTATTCCATACAGAGGGTATTTAACTGCTCTTCATGCATTAGACATTCAGGTCATGTCCAGATTTTTACAATTTTGGCAAATAACAAAGTACGAACCAATAAAACACATACTTGTTCAAAGTTTCATGTGCATATGTAGAGTATTTCTATAAGATGGATTTTTAGAAGTGAAATTGCTAAGTGAAAAGGCAGGTATATAAAGCATTTTAATAAATACTACCAAACTTCTCTATAAAACTATAAAACTTGTATATATTTAAATTCCATTAATCCTGTTTGAGAATGTCTTTTTCTTCATAAACTTACCAATAACAGATATCAATATTTCTAATTTTTGTTGATTTTATAAACAAAATGTTGGTATCTCATTGTATATCTCTCATCTCTAATGACATTGATTACTAAAAATATATCAGTTCAGTCCCACAGTCATGTCNTACTGTGATATTGAATGGTTTGCCTTGGAACTGAACAGAGATCATTCTGTCGTTTTTGAGATTGCATCCAAGTACTGTATTTTGGACTCTTTTGTTGACAATGATGGCTACTCCATTTCTTCTGAGGGATTCCTGCCCACAGTAGTAGATATAATGGCCTTCTGAGTTAAATTCACCCATTCCAGTCCATTTTAGTTCTCTGATTCCTAGAATGTTGACATTCACTCTTGCCATCTCTTCTTTGACCACTTCCAATTTGCCTTGATTCATGGACCTGACATTCCAGGTTCCTACGCAACATTGCTCTTTACAGCATTGGACCTTGCATCTATCACCAGTCACATCCACAGCTGGGTATTGTTTTTGCATTGGCTCCATCCCTTCATTCTTTTTGGAGTTATTTCTCCACTGATCTCCAGTAGCATATTGGGCACTTACTGACCCGGGGAGTTCCTCTTTCAGTATCCTATCATTTTGCCTTTTCATACTGTTCATGGGGTTCTCAAGGCAAGAATACTGAAGTGGCTTGCCATTCCCTTCTCCAGTGGACCACATTCTGTCAGACCTCTCCACCATGACCCGCCCATCTTGGGTTGCCCTGCGGGCATGGCTTAGTTTCATTGAGTTAGATAAGGCTGTGGTCCTAGTGTCCTTATAAAAATATATATTTATAAGCTATTTGATTTTTTTCTTCTCTGAAATGCTAGTTTACAGCTTCTGGTCATTTTCCTGTTAGGTTGTCATTTAAAAATGCAGTTGAAAGAATTCTTTAAATACTAGGTAGACTAGAAATATTTTCTTTCAAGTCTTTATGTGTTTATGGGATCTATAGGAACTGTATGTTTTATTATTAATTCTGTAATATCCTCCTTTATGATGTTTATAAATCATATCATGCACAGGGAAACCTTTATACTCTAGGATTTTAAAGCTATTCTCAACTTCAGAGCTTAACTAATCCTTTGCTGATAGATGTCAGTTGCTTCTAGTTTTTCCTGTTATAAGCAATGTTGCCCTGAACACTCTTGTACACCTTCTGCCTTTTAAGAGTCCTGTACATTTTTCCCTCTTATGTGAGTATTTTCACAAGATTTTTTTTGTAAGATAAATCCCTAGAAGCTGGATCAAAGGATAAAGTGAAATGAAGTCTCTCAGTCGTGTCCGACTCTTTGGGACCCCGTGGACTGTAGCCCACCAGGCTCCTCTGTCCATGGGATTCTCCAGGCAACAATACTGGAGTGGGTTGCCATTTCCTTCTCCGGGGAATCTTCCCAACTGAGGGATTGAACCTGGGTCTCCTGCATTGCAGGCATACGCTTTATCCTCTGAGTCACCATAGGCATTTCAAATTTTGTTTATCTGTGCTCATGGAGTTCATATTCATTACCCTATTTTGAGACTTCATTCTATCAGGGATTCCCTCTCCTGCACAAACATTTAGCCTCTCCCACCTATGGGCTTTTTCTGTTCAGCCGAGAAGCATGCTCTAGACTCACATCTTTTAAGAAACAAAGCAAAATAAAATAGCTTCCATTGAGTCTGCATTGCTTTCTAGTCACTACTAGTTTTTTCTTCTCTTTCTGGACAACTTGTCAAAAAGGAGTCCACTCTTCCTCATTGCCCATTACTATTATCCTCTGCCATGGATTTTCTATCCCTGTACTCCATGGATGGAGAAGATGCCCAGGAACCTCCAGAGGGTTTACCAGTTTCACCTGCAGCTCTTAACCACTCCCTATTTCCTGTTACTCTCTGCCTCCCTGACAGCAGCTCTTTCCTGCTCTCCCCTTCCTGGCCAGACTCTCTTCTCTATCTTCTTTGGGTTCCTTCTTCCAGTACTCACTCCCTTAACTTTTTTGACTTTGATCTAATGCTCTACTTTCCACACACATCCATCCCACTGACTGTACGTACTCTTGTGAACTTCATGCCAGCAACACCTATAGTAGGCTAAATAATGGCCTCCAAATATATCCAGGTTCTAACTTTTAGAACCTGTGACTGCTACCTTTTTTGGCAAAAGGGATCTTATGATGCAAAGATTATCCCAGGTCATCTGTGTGGGTCCAATGTAACCACAAGTGTCCTTATAAAAGGGAGGCAGGGGGAGAGAGAAGAAAGTAATGTGATGACAGAAACGAGATGCTACACTGGTGGCTTTGAAGACGAAGGAAGGGCCACCAGCCAAGAAATGTCAGTGGCCCCTGGAGGCAGGAAAAGATTCTCCCCTAGAGCCTTCAGGAGGAACCTGCCCTGCTGACATCTTGGCTTTAGCTCAATGAGACTGATATTAGCCTCTAACTTCTAAAACTGTAAGAGACTGTATTTGTATTAAGTCACTAGCTTTGTGATAACACAATGCTTAAATCTATATCTCGAATATCAGAACTCTCCTCTGATCACCAGTCATAGCCATCTGCCTCCTATCTTCAATGTAGCATGATCCAAACAGAATTCATCACTATCTCCCTCCACCTTTTGTGTTTCCCTGATTCATTTAATGGAACCACCATTCCTTGAATCACACAAATCAGAACCCATGGATCTTTCTGGCCTCCTCCCACTCACAACCAATAACCATAAGACCCTGCATAATTTGCTGTCCAAATCTTTTTCAAGTATGCCTCCTCTTCTCCATCCCTGTGTCTCTCTGCCTGTGGATTGACCCTTCCTCCAAACCACTCTCCACACTAAGGCCAAGAGGAAGATGAACCTTCTAAAAGGCAAAATGCCACAGCTCCTTTTTTTAATAATCGCCCAGAGTCAAGTCTCGGCTCCTTGACAGATGATATAAGAATCTCCCAATTTCCAGCCACGTTTTCTGTTATTCCCTGCCTTGAACTCTAGTGACACTGAGCTGTTTGCCTTTTCCCCACCTGTACTAGGTACTCATGTGTCTTCATAATCACAGACCCAGGAGCTTGGTCTTTCTGTGAAGGATGCCTGTTAGCTAACTATAATAGCTGTGGCCTGAGGGTCAGGCTTCTAATTAATCATGCATCTAGGGGCTGACTATAATCCTTTCCAGACGTTATAGTGAAAGGGAAAGTGAAGTTGCTCAGTCATGTCTAACTCTTTGCGACCCCATGGATTGTACCCTGCCAGGCTTCTCCATCCATGGGATTTTCCAGGCAAGAATACTGGAATGGGTTGTCATTTCCTTCTCCAGAGAGGACAAAGAAGCAGGTGCTATCTTTGCATTCTCCCTCTGGCATGCTCCAGAGTGCCAGTGTCCCCTAAAGAGAGCTTTGCATGCATCTGGCACCCTGATTTTTATGTCTGGTGCCCCCAGTTTTGTGCATGTTTCCAGGGAATGCTGCTTTGATGTCTAGCTCTGGTGACAGGGGGAGAAGGGGGCTTGCATTCCTGGGTCCTGAGAGCAATTGGAGTGATGACTCTTGGCAGGCTACCACCCCCAGAATACTGCACAGATAGCAGACTGGGGCACCCACCACCATCCTTCTGTGAAGGAGGTCTTTTGCTTGTCCTGGAGCTCTGGCCTGAGGAGCAGGCTTTGTGTTCGACACGCATCTAGTAGCCTATAGATCTGCTCTCAAAGAATGTAGACAGTAGATGTTATCTTGGCCTTTCTCCAGCTTGCTAGTATCTCCCAAAGAAGAACTTACATGCTTGTCTGGAACCCTTAAATTTGTGACTGCTGCCCAGAGGATATCTCCAGATTGCCTGGTTGTGGTGGCCTGCAGGACTTATGCTTGTGGTCTTACAGGAATATATATTTTTGCATAATTTAAAAGCTGCTCGCTGAAGGTCTGGCTTTCAATCAGTCCAAATCTAGGTACAAAGAGCCTCCCCACCTTGAACACTGAAGTCTTGGTACATCCTCAATTACTGGGAGTTATTGAATATAGCTGCTTTAATGGTCACAAAAGTCTGAGAGACAACTATGATAAACTTGGCAGGATTGAATGACAAAGTTCATCTCCTACAGGAGGCCACTCCTTCAAGACTGGAAGTGGTGTTTTGTTTTTGTTTTTTATCTGCCGCATAGAAACCGACAGAGAGTCAAGCAAAATGAAGAAACAGAAGACTATCTTCCAAGTGAAAGAACAAGATAAAACTTCAGAAAAAACCTCAATGAAACAGATTTCATTTACCCTGATAGGGTTCAAGGTAGCAGTCATTAAATTAGTCACTGAACTAGGGAGAAGAATAAATGAACACAGTGATAGAACAAAGACTTTGAAACTATAAGGAAGCACCAGTAGAAGTCACAGAGAAGACAATAATAGAACTGAAAAATATACTCAGTTCAGTTCAGTCACTTAGTCACGTCCGACCCTTTGTGACCTCATTGACCACAGTATGCCAGGCCTCCCTGTCCATCACTAACTCCTGGAGTTTACACAAACCCATGTCCATTGAGTCGGTGATGCCATCCAACTATCTCATCTTCTGTCATCCCCTTCTCCTCCCGCCTTCAATCTTTCCCAGCATCAGGGTCTTTTCAAACGAGTCAGGTCTTTGCATCAGCTGGCCAAAGATTGGACACCAGCTTCAACACCAGTCCTTCCCATGAATACTCAGGACTGATCTCCTTTAGAATGGACTGGTTGGATCCCCTTGCAGGGGACTCTCAAGAGTCTTCTCCAACACCCCAGTTCAAAAGCATCAATTCTTCAGCATTCAGCTTTCTTTATGGTCCAACTCTTACATCCATACATGACTACTGGAAAAACCATAGCCTTGACTAGTCGAACCTTCATTGGCAAAGTAATATCTTTGCTTTTTAATATGCTGTCTAGGTTGGTCATACTTTCTTACACTAGAGGGGTTCAAAAGCAGATAAGATGAAGAATAAAGAATCAGTGAACTTAAAGACAAAGAATGGGACTCATCTAATCAGAGTAACAAAAAGAAAAAATAATTTAAAAATTGAAGATAGCTTAGAGAACATATGCTGCTGCAGCTGCTGCTGCCAAGTCACTTCAGTCATGTCTAACACTGTGTGACCCCATAGATGGCAGCCCACCAGGCTCCCCCGTCCCTGGGATTCTCCAGGCAAGAACACTGGAGTGGGTTGCCATTCCTTCTCCAATGCATGAAAGGGAAAAGTGAAAGTGAAGGTGCTCAGTCGTGTCCATATGAGACAACATCAAATGAGCTAACACTTGCATTATAAGACACCCAGAAGAAGAAAGAAAGGGGCATAAATTTTATTTGTAGAAATAATGGCTGAAAAAATTTTTTTACTTTGTTGAGTATTGAACAAATGCTCTATGCAATAGAAAATTTCCTACAAAAGTCCCCTAATCTGTCCTTAAAAAGATAGTGGTGTCTAGTTCCTAACATCTGCCTTCTTTCATTTTTAAATGATCACTAGCTCCTCGTTTCACTCTATAGGTCACTTCACCTTCCTCATAAGTGTCTGCCATGGAAAAGTGCAGTTGACTGGATTTTCAAAAGCCTGGAAGAACTAAGCAGTGTGTCCACCCAGGAGTGCATACTTGCTTTGAAATTCAGCTCCCTTAGAATCACTTGACCCATGATGTCCACTGTCGGATGGCTTATTTCTTCATCAGTCCACAGTTGAGCTCATCAATCTTTCCTTGCACTTGATGTGTTTGGTTAAACCCTTCCGTTATCTCTCGGCTCCCTCTTCTGGTGCCTTTTTCTGCCCATTTTAATCTTGCAGCAGTTCTCTCTTCTTTAGCTTTTGGAGGGAGTGTTTCTGCTCTTCTGTGACCCTTTTCTGCTCTCATCATCTCCATTCTGTTTCATCTGTTCTTTGATTTCACTATTTCTGCTCCAGTGTCTTCACCTTGGATTTATCTGTTGTGCTCTCCCTTTTGTGACAATATCTATTTTATTCTTAAAAGCCTTTGGCTATATTTCTGTGGAGAGAACTCTTTTTATGTCATTAAAAAAGTTTCATTTTTCTGAAATCTTTAAGGGGGTGCATGACTTTGGTTCTTTGCTTCTCTGCCCAATTCCCTATGTTTTAAGACATTAATTTCAATCTCTACCAATGCATGAATAGAAATGATAAAATGTTTCACTTTAAATTTTATGACCTGTAGCATTTTTGCTTGTGATACTCTCAAAGTACTATTTTCAAATGGCTAGCTAGCACAGACAGCTAAATAAATATCCCTCTCTCCAATCTAGTGATTTTTAAACTTGAATAATTGATAGACCTTTTTTTTTTAAAAAAAAAAAAAAGGAAAAAATCTTCTGGACACACAGTATTGACCAAAATTATTTTATTTATGATAAATTGCTGTTTTAATACAGATGTGGTTCTGGCTAATACGGGCAGTTTCCTGACTCTAGAAAGCCTTAGAACTCTGTTCTCTCACATTCTTTTCAAACTATTCTGAAACTTTTGTTCACAAAGAACATTTATGTGGTAAGCCTTCCTTTCTTCTTTTTTCACAGCTTTTGGATAGTTATAGTAGTGGTATGATTGACCCCACTGAGACTAGGGTTGAAAAGACTAGCACAAACTTGAGCCTGGGGTTTTGTTTCATACCTGCTGATAAACTGTGCATACAGCTCAGCCCGATCTGCTTTTGCAATTATTCAGGTTGATTTGGAAAGCTCTAATAGAACACATTCACATTTTTGTATCTACATCTTCCAGGCTGATAACAAATACTTCGCTGAAGGGGTCAGCTTTTGTTTATCCACTGCCGCAGCTCCTTTCCTAAGATGCATCTGACTTTTCCCCCAGACTCATGCCTTTTGCTGGACACAGGAGAGGCATCCTGTGCACATTTTCCTTTTTCTGCGTGCACTCTTTCTTTTGAGGGTTCAGGTATAAAAACTGCATCTTTCCTCTCAATCTGGTTTGCTTCCTGATCTTTCCAAACTTTTAAACAAAAATCTGGAAATCTGAACTTGGGTGGCTCTTTTCCCACTGAGGAATTTGATTAGTCCCAAAGCAGTCCTTTCAAACATAGATTTCTCTCTTCAAATTCAGCTCTATTTCTTAAGCCCAAGTTACATTCATATCCTCTGTATCTTTCTGGAGATTTGTAAGCCTGCGTTCTTATGGGGTAATGGAGACAGCTCTATATTTGATATTAAAAGATTTCCAGAGAAACTTCACCAATTAACAAGCTATAAAGCCTTGGGAGACTCTCTTAACTTCTGTGAGGTTTATTCCTCTCATCTGTAAAATGGAATGACAGCTATCATCTCTCATGATTGTTGTGAAGATGTCATGAAATACTGTATGCAAATCAATTAGATGAAGCTTTGCTTATCTTAACATGTGTGTATGTGTTTTCTTTTAGTTTCCTGGTATTTCCTCTGAAATTTTTCCTGTATTTCGTTTGGCTCTTCATTTTTCTTGGCTGAGGTTCTCTGTCACTGCTTTCTCTAATTAACTATTGATTGATCATTCGTCCACCCTATCCTATTCGGATGAAAATGTTGAGATCCTGAAGAAATGGTATCAGCCTTGCTGGAGGCAGGGAGACTATCTCCATTGCCTAAGGACATAGAGTCAAGATGCTATACCCTCCTTGGACGTGAGTTCCATCTAAAGTTCCATCTAAGCCTTTGACTGTGTGGATCACAATAAACTGGAAAATTCTGAGAGAGATGGGAATACCAGACCACCTGACCTGCCTCTTGAGAAACCTTTATGCAGGTCAGGAAGCAACAGTTAGAACTGGACATGGAACAACAGACTGGTTCCAAATAGGAAAAGGAGTATGTCAAGGCTGTATATTGTCACCCTGCTTACTTAACTTATATGCAGAGTACATCATGAGAAATGCTGGGCTGGAAGAAGCACAAGCTGGAGTCAAGATTGCCAAGAGAAATATCAATAACCTCAGATATGCAGATGACACCACCCTTATGGCAGAAAGGAAGAG
Source organism: Aepyceros melampus (assembly GCA_006408695.1). Classification (NCBI taxonomy): domain Eukaryota; kingdom Metazoa; phylum Chordata; class Mammalia; order Artiodactyla; family Bovidae; genus Aepyceros; species Aepyceros melampus. The sequence goes on along the minus strand of SJXQ01001894.1, from coordinate 168,638 downwards.
GAACTAAAAGCCTCTTGATGAAAGTGAAAGAGGAGAGTGAAAAAGTTGGCTTAAAGCTCAACATTCAGAAAACGAAGATCATGGCATCCGGTCCCATCACTTCATGGGAAATAGATGGGGAAACAGTGGAAACAGTGTCAGACTTTATTTTTGAGGGCTCCAAAATCACTGCAGATGATGACTGCAACCATGAAATTAAAAGACGCTTACTCTTTGGAAGAAAAGTTATGACCAACCTAGATAGCATATTTCAAAAGCAGAGACATTACTTTGCCAACAAAGGTCCATCTAGTCAAGGCTATGGTTTTTCCAGTGGTCATGTATAGAGAGTTGGACTGTGAAGAAGGCTGAGCACCGAAGAATTGATGCTTTTGAACTGTGGTGTTGGAGAAGACTCTTGAGAGTCCCTTGGACTGCAAGGAGATCCACCCAGTCCATTCTGAAGGAGATCAACCCTGGGATTTCTTTGGAAGGAATGATGCTAAAGCTGAAACTCCAGTACTTTGGCCACCTCATGCGAAGAGTTGACTCATTGGAAAAGACCCTGATGCTGGGAGGGATTGGGGGCAGGAGGAAAAAGGGACGACAGAGGATGAGATGGCTGGATGGCATCACCAACTCCACGGACGTGAGTCTGAGTGAACTTCGGGTGATGGTGATGAACAGGGAGGACTGGCGTGCTGCGATTCATGGGGTCGCAAAGAGTCAGACACGACTGAGTGACTGAACTGAACTGAAAGAAAGCCTATTGTACAGGAGGAACTTAATAATTATTGAATAAATCATTTTCAGTTTTTACTACTGTTAATTTACCCTTCTTTATTCCTAACCTCAGCTCACTTTTTTTTCCTCTGAGTGACCTCACAATTATTTTAAGTGTTCTCTTTATCCTTTTTCTCAACAGGAGGTATTTACGACACCTCTTGTTTCCCCTGACAAGGGCATGTTTACCTTTTTCTTTCTTTCCACTTGAAAGTCATCTTCATTTTCTACTTCTTCTCGAGAAGTCCACTTATTTTTCCCAGATTCCACAGCAGTCATTTTTGTGGCTGTTACTGCCTCCATTCTTTGTGTGTGTGTGTGGTTTTGTTTTGGTTTTGGCTTCTGGCTTTTGTGGCTAGTATAGCAATGCCAGTCTCCCTTTTATGATGCAGGATTCTTGGATGGTTTGCATAAATACTCCCTTTGCTCCACAATATTTGTAAAATTCAGTTGTGGGGGAGGGAGTATATGCACACACAGGAGCACTTATCTCTTGGAGATAACATGCTGAAGTATTTCTAGATAAGATTATTTATGGTTTGGAATTTGCTCTAAAATAATCCAGTAAAAAAGAAGGGAGAGGAAGAAGTGATAGTGGGGGCAGAGGAGGTTGCTCTCTATTATAGATCAAACAAAATTGGCTGCATGGTTGAAGCTCTGCAATGGGTACCTGAGGGTTCAATATATTATTCATTCAACTTTCTTATATGCTTGAAAATTTCTATAATAAAAAGCTCAAAATATTAAAGATCTGCATGGGATTCACTAATCTCCACAGTTGACATATTTCTTTTCCTTTTTTTTTTTCACTATACATGACTTTATCACCATTACGTCCCTCACCACTCACTGAGCCATTTCTAGACTTTCCACATTGGTTTGTTGGCTTGCCAATTTCCCTTTGGCCTAAGAGCTTCTAGTGGGCAAGGGCTAGTGTCTTAATCCCCTTGATCATGCCCAGCATAGATCCTGTTGAACTGGGATGAAATGAGCTAAATTATCCATCAATAAACCCTGGGCCTGCACTGGTTGATGTCCCCTCCCCTACTGGGTTGGCTTTTACTGGGCCTTAGACTGTATCTTAGGGGCTTCTGACCACATGGGGCCACAGCCCATCCGTGCAGGGCTTTGTTCCTCAAGAGGGAGAGGGAACAGCCCCCTGTGGCTTTCCATCACCACAACTTTCTCTTACCAGCCTAGTTCCTCTTCAAGATATTTTCAGTCATTCCAAGACATTCTCTAAAATCATTCTGGTTTCCCTTCAGATTTGGAATTCCATCAAACTTCTTACTTTCTGTGATTCTGTGACTCAAGTGATGGCCATTGTGGGCCTCGGTTAATGTGGGGTCCTCACTGCCTGGTGTCCCTTTGAGCAGCCTCTCTTCCCCTGCAATTCACCTTCTGTTTCGGGACAGAGAGAATGGCACCCTCTTCCCTTTGCACTTCCTTTGGGTGGCTGGCCTTCAGATCACATCAGGAAAGGCAAATGTGCAGTGCTGCCTTCTTTGCTTCCCACGTATCTTATCATCCTCACCAGGTTCCTCTTTGCTGTCATCTAGCCCAAATCTTCAGCTTTTTCTGGAATTTCCTATCTGAGGTTCAGTTTATACCAGCTCTCATAGTTCTTTCCAATTACAATAGTTCTGGTAGCTTCTTGGACAATCATCCTGGTACCGCCTTGCTCTCAATAATCTTTAAATGGCTTGTTATAAACCCAAGTATCCATTTTTTCTTCTTCCCAGGATGCCACTGTGAGGGTTAAACTGAGGAGTCAGATGTTCTTACACTCATATGATCAGGGTCAGAAAAGTTGAGTGGCTTGCTTGAGGCTTACAACCAAGTAAGGGTCAGAAGTAGAACCCCAGTCTCCTAATTGAAGTCCACCATTACATCAAGCACTCACCATCTGGTTCATACCTTGCTACTCTCCCTGGGGAAGTGGTGGCTGACTTTGAACATCTGTGAATTTATTTGAATTGCAACACTCATCTTTCTGACCATACTCCCAGAGGATAAGGTACTGACTTAAGCCAATGTGGGGTGATTATTACTGTTGTGTTGATTCATGCTGGCACTGACTGGAAGCTTGATATTGCCTCAAACAGGTCACCTAATTCTGAAGAAGAACCAAACAATACAGGGGAGCCAGTGGGTATATCGTCATGACTTCTGGGCCTTCACCAGGTGCTGTTGGATTTCCAGAAATCAAGAGATAGACTTAGCATCAAGTCATACTCCAAGTGTTGTCAACCTGTAAAGTGATGAAGTACTGACTCCTTCCCTGGGTAAAGAGAAGTGTTACTGCTGGATAGCAGTATTAATTAGAGGTAGAGAATGGTGAACTATGAGTGGCAGCTAACCTCTGTGGGGGAAAATGTGGTTGTCTCCTACTGTCACCTAAGGATGTCCTTGGCTATCCATTTGTGAGTATATGAAGTGTGTGTGGAGAGCAAAAGAGCTCAGTTCAGTTTAGTCGCTCAGTTGTGTCCGACTCTTTGTGACCCCATGAATCACAGCACGCCAGGCCTCCCTGTCCATCACCAACTCCCGAAGTTCACGCAGACTCACATCCATCGAGTCAGTGATGCCATCCAGCCATCTCATCCTCTGTTGTCCCCTTCTCCTCTGGCCCCCAATCCCTCCCAGCATCAGGGTCTTTTCCAATGAGTCAACTCTTTGCATGAGGTGGCCAAAGTACTGGAGCTTCAGCTTTAGCATCATTCCTTCCAAAGAAATCCCAGGGCTGATCTCCTTCAGAATGGACTGGGTGGATCTCCTTGCAGTCCAAGGGACTCTCAAGAGTCTTCTCCAACACCACAGTTCAAAAGCATCAATTCTTCGGTGCTCAGCCTTCTTCACAGTCCAACTCTCTTTGGCTATGCATTTGTGAGTATATGAAGTATGCGTTGGAGGGCAAGAGAGCTAGAGTAGGTTTAACTACAGCAACAGTTTCCCTCTCAGCTTCACCTCCAGTGAAAACCAACTTCTATACCCCAATCACAATGCCCTGAGCATCAGGAGCCCCCAGTTCCAGAGCATGAACTTTGTGAGGCCCTGAGCAAACCGGCCACTAAAAGTAGAATTCTATGAATACCTTCTAAACTTGATTGCTTTGTAGAAGAAAACATACCTGAAATTAATCTATTTTCGTTTTCTCTCACCAAAACGTCAAGACAAACTATACATTTATGTGGGAAATTAGAAAAGACATTTCACCTCAAGTGAAAACTTGAGCATCTTAAGACAAACGTATCGAAAAGAATCACTGCTCAGGTTTGCACAGAATGTTGGCCTTGCAAAGCTCAGTACACTGGTCTCTACCTTTGCCCTCAAGGAGAACTTGCTGTGGGTGGAACCACTCAGGGTCAGCATCAAGAAGAAAAGAGCTTATCCACAGAGGTGGAGTGGAATAGTCCAGCATTCTATCTTCTCCACTTATTCAACAAAATTACGCAGGTAGTAGACATCAATAGGATGCTAACTAGGTCCAAGGATGCATTGGATTTGCAAATTTGAATGTTTTATTATCTGAGGTCAAAAAAGAAGATATAAAAGCTGTTTTATTTACCAAGCAAGTACTCTAGGCCTATGAAAAGTGTGGTCCTTTTTGCTAAGCTCTCAGACATTCAAGGCAGTTGGTGAGACGGCTGTGTTTTACGTCCTAGCTTAACATTTTCGAGGCTGCTGAATAATGTAGATCCTCTTCAGTGGAGTGACCTTCTCCAGAGCAGGTCTGGGTTTTTGATGTGCCATGTGCGCTACTGCTGGAAATTTATGGCTGAGCTAGAGGTGAGAAGGAAAGAAAAAAAAAAAAGCATATTGGATCTTTGGGGTCATAAAGTATTAAAGTAGTAGAAAGCAAAACAGCTAGTCAGAGGAATTTCACAGTTTTGTTTACTTCTTTGATATAACCTCTTTTCAATACCACCTCTAGCTCTGTACCCAAGAGTGTATGTGTTAACCTGGGTTTTCCCTCACTATATTTTTTAACTATAAAATATTTTATATGTAATATATAAATAATATACATATGTGCATCTATATATATGTTTTGAAGTGATATTTTTAAAGATAGAAATGGTTAACTGTATCTTCATCAGTTCTCCAATATTAACAATTATTCTGGCACCACTGTGCATATACGAAACATAATATGCAAAGGCGGCTATGGGCATGTTGGAGAGGCCCTGGGGTGGGAGAAGGAACCCCTCACATGCCAAAAGATCAGAAAGATTGAAGCATGTGAAATTTCTATTTTTGTAGGTAAAAATGGCCAAATACCGGCTGTTTTGTATGGTTCAACCTAACCATCATTGTAAAGAGAAAGCTGAGGAGTGACTTATAGCTCACTAGTCATCCCTCCAGAACATATTTGTGAGGAAATGAGCCTAAATTAACACAGACTGAGACCTCAACAATAAGAGGAAGTTCATATGGGACAAAGAGACCTTATGGAATTTACATCAAGGGCAGCATGAGATGATAAAGGATGCCCAGTGCTGGGACAATTTCAAACACAGTTTTCCTAAGAGGAGAATTTAGACTCAGTGGCCTGTTGGGCCCATTCCACTTGTTGGTTTTCCAGCCCACTAACTCAATATAAAGGAACCTAAGGACACCTTCCTCAGCCAGCAAGGAAGGGATATCTCAGCTGACTAGGAATTTAATTTATTTCTATTGAACTTAGATGCCCTTGCCTTGACACTCAAGTCAAATAAAAGGGGAGATAAACTGTTCATGACCCCAAACATCACACTGTTTATGGCTTGTGTGGGCTCTTCTAAACCAGGGAAACATAAGTGCTACATGTCTTCTTAAATGTCCCTGGGCACAGAGCATTCCCTTTCATGTGAAATTTGACTCCAGAAAGCTCTTTATTCTTGGTCTTAAAAAATTAAACACACTGAAGTGTTAACACTGTTTATCTCTGAGGGATAGAATTATGGGCAATTCCTAGTCTTTTTATTTACTTTGCCTTTGTTTTGCTCAAAGTGTTTTTTACAGTGAGAAGCTACAAGTTATATAATAATTAAACCCAAGGATGGTCTATGCTGACATTCTAGTAGAAAGGAAGAAACCTAACTGAGGTATTGTTTATAAATATTGCTTTAGAATTTAAAAAAGAGTTGGTAATTTTGGAGGGTCAGATTAATTAACATTGGGTCCCATGACATACATTTTATAGTGTGGTAACAGCAGAATGTCTTGTTTTGTTTTTAAGGTTAGAACCAAAAGGAAACTTAAGAAGTCACTAACTTCAGTAGTTTTCTTTCAGATTAAGTGTCTTTCGTGTCAACTAAAACAGATGGATTATTTCAGGTTAGCTCTAAATCACATTCAAGAGATTATAGGTCGGAAAATGTAGACTTAAAGTCAAATATAAGGTAAAGAAAGGTGAGAAAGGAAATGAACAAGTAGTTCTGATGTAACAGAAGTCTGGGCAATTAGCCAAGGTGAGATGGAGCAAGATGACAAGCTGAGACAGAAGAGAGAAAGCCACAGTGTGGATTATTGTTCTTAAGGTGTCAGGACGGATGATGGGTGGAGGTGTAAAAGGAAAGGGGAGAGAACAGTGTGCAATGACACACCTACTGCTTAATTTGGCACTAACTCATCATTTGATCATTTCCAGGGTTATCTCCACGGTTCAGGGGCTATATTTCTTTTGTAATTTAAAAAATTATGATAAAATACATATAACATAAAATTTACCATTTCATCCATTTTAAGCACAGCATTAAGTACACTAACATTGTTGCAAAACTGTAACTGAGCATGACCCTATGGGGCTTTCCCAGGATAGGCCTTCCCCCATATCCTCTGCTTTAGCTCCTCTCTGAAGTACCTAGAAAGTAGTATTTGATGCACATTTCCTGAGGTATTTTACACATGTGAAAACCCCTCCACCAAATGGAAGACTTGATGTTAACTACTTGATGACCATGAGTACATAGTCCCAGGCCTCCTGGAGTTTAAGTACTGGTAATGTTAACCCTGTGACATCACCTTGCTACCTCGCCATCAGCTGACCAGAGAACTGTGCAGAGCTGATCAATACCTGGAGCCTCCACCCCCAAACCTGGCTTTTAAAAATGGTTTGCCAAAACCTTTGGGAGCTCAGGGCCTTTTTAGGGCATGAGTCACTTGTCTCCTTGCATGGCCCTGCAGTAAACCTTTCTCTGCTCTAAACTCTCATGTTTCGGTGTGTTTGGACTCACTGTGCATCGGGTACACGAACTTGTGCTAACATGGACATCACTACCATCCATTTCCAGAACTTATCGACCATACCAAGTTGAAATTTTGTACCCATTAAAGAATAATTCCTCATTATCTCCTCCTCCAGCCTCTGGCAACCATCATTCTACCTTCTAGCTCTGTGAATTGACTACCCCAAGGACTTCCCTGGTGGCTCAGAGGTTAAAGCGTCTGCCTCCAATGTGGGAGACCCGGGTTCAATCCCTGGGTTGGGAAGATCCCCTGGAGAAGGAAATGGCAACCCACTCCAGTATTCTTGCTTGGAGAAACTCATGGACTGAGGAGCCTGGTGGGCTGCAGTCCATGGGGTCACAAAGAGTCAGACACGACTGAGTGACTTTACTTACTTACTTAAGTATCTCATGTACGGGGAATCATGCAATATCCCTGGGGTGGGAAGATCCCCTGGAAGAAGGCATGGCAACTCACTCCAGTACTCTTGCTTGGAGAATTCCACAGACAGAGGAGCCTGGTGGGCTACAGTCCATGGAGTCTCAAAAAGCCGAATACAACGGAAGTGACTTAGCATGCAATACTTGTTCTTTTGTGTCTGGTTTATTTCATTTAGCGTAACGTCTTCAAAGTTCATCCATGTTGTAGTATGTGTCAGAATTTCTTTTCTTTTAAAGGTTGAATAATATTCCAATGTATGTCTATAGACCACATTTTGTTTACACGTTTATAGGTTGATGGACACTTGGGTAGCTTCCAACTTTTGGCTATTGTGAATAATGTTGCTATGAACACTGTTGCACAAATTTCTCTTCAAATCTCTACTTCCAGTTCTTTTGGTTATATATTGAGAAGAGAAATTATTAGATCACAAGGTAATTCTATATTTAATTTTTTGAGATACTATCATATTGTTTTCCATAGTGGCTCTACCATTTTATATTCCCACTGGTTAGGGGTTATCGTTTAACTAAGGTATTTAACTGAGGTTCTAAGAGCTCTGCTTAATGGCTTCTCCAAAGAGGAATGACACAGGTCAGAATGAATGGGAGACTGCTCCTGGGGCTGTTAGTTATCTGTGAACTGGTCTGGTAAATTTTAGTGGGGAAAGAAATCAACAGGACTGAGAATATAGTGGAAATAATTCTGTCAGGGATAATAACCTTAGAGGAACCACTCATGATTATTAAATTACAAAGTACAAGTTTGAGAGGGTCAGGGCTTTATAACAATGTATGAAAATACAAGAGAGCTGAGTTCTTTTTCTCAAATACTTCACCCCCTCGATCAGGGGCACTCTAAAGTAGAAAGACTTGTGGGTTGTGGGTAGAGAGCCCATAAAGGGTCTACCTTCAGAACTGATGAAATGGTAAGTAATCAACCCTTAAATGCCCTAATTCTTTGTTGTAGATTTTATATCAATGGAAATAGGAACATTTTTGTATTCAAGTCTTAACCAAAAATAAGTAGGAATAGCTTTCCAACCTACAAACAGCTGAGCTTTAGTCTGGCATCTTAACTCTGGGGTTGTTTTGGATTTTTCATCATTAGTCTTTGTAAAATGATAGGATTTGTAGAATGAAAGGTATTTGTCTGACTCATTAAGATAAAAGAAACTAGGGTAACTCCATAAGATAAAGAATTCAAGGCCAGTATGTGTGTAAGGATTCTGCCTGGCTGCAACTCCATCCCATAAGGGGCAAAACACTGGACTTGAAAAGCAGATCAATAGAAACTTCCACACTGAGAATGTACCTTCCTCTCGGGTAGTTGTGACCTCAGAACCTGTATTTTTCACTTCAGAGAAAAAGTCAAAGAAAGTATATTAAAAAGTCTTTATGATTAGAGCTGTGAAAGAAATTCTAGAATCAAGAAACTCAGTGGCAGGTTTGTTTTAGAGCCTGAAGTCAGGTGGTATTAGCAGACTGGCAGCTCTTCCATTCATCTTTCCAGGGTGTTAACTTCCAACTTGAATGTTGGCACTTAGATTTCTATACCCCATTACACAAAGTGCTTAAAACAAAACATTCAGTCGATGAAATTCAAGGATTCTCCTACGGTGATGTTAATCCACAGAACAAGAGAAATCTTTTTAGATTTGCAGATGCCTTTGATGGCTTCCTCTTCCCCAGGATCCCCTTTCATATATGTCTCACTGTGAGCCTGGTGACACAGCTGACACCTTGAAAAGTGGCCCCAATTTAACCAGGCTCCAACATTCACCCACATCCTCACTATAAACCAACCCCATTACTAATGGCTTAACTGGATACTTTTCTGTGTGGAGAAGCTTCACAACTATTGCCAAACTTACTTCTGTGAGTATCCAGAGAATTAACATATTTGGCAGTACTTTTATTTCTTATTCTTTGCCTTAAAATAATCAAGTAAATGAGCAGTCATAAATCTCAGAGGAGCTATGTGGCTTCTAAAAGGTCAAAAACCTCTAGGGAGTAGGTGGAACTTGGTCTAAGACCAGATCCCCCAAATTTTTAGCTTGGAGAGCTTATATAACCTGTCTTCTGCAAGAATAAACATGTTGCATGGCCCATCACTGGGCAACATGAATTCTTTCATTATTTATGGCTGAAACAGGTAGGAAGGACTGGCAAGAGAGGAAGGGAGAGTAGGAGGAAGGTAGTTGGTCATGAAGTCTGTACGGGGATAAGTGGGAGAAAGAGTAGGAGAGAAAATTTTAGGTTGCTTTCCACTTTGTTATTGTTTAGTCACTAAAGCGTATCTGATTCTTGAGACTCCATGGACTGTTGCTTTCCAGGGTCCTCTGACCATGGGATTTTCCAGGCAAGAACACTGGAGTGGGTTGCCACTTCCTTCTCCAGGGGATCTTCCTGACTCAGGGATTGAACCCATGTCTCCTGCACTGGCAGATGGGTTCTTTACCACTGGGCCACCAGGGAAGCCCTAGTTTCCAGTTAGATTTGTACAGTTTCAACCTTTGGGGGATTGTTTTCCATTCTCCTACATCTTAAATCTAGGTTGGTTTTAAAAGGGTATACAGACATGAATAGTGTATGGATAGAAATTTCCTGCCATGGTTGAATTGTTGATAAGATCCTATGAGTAGGGCTGTAAGTCTCACTGTTTTGGACTCTTAAGTTCTTAAACTGGCATGAGAATTAACATGGGTTCTAGTAAGTAGATATAATTCTAGCTGAGGGCATGAGTGAATCCTAATAAATGCAGAGTCTATGACCCTCATTACTGCTACAATATTTCTTCTGCCAATTATATATGGTTAGATCTTCATGACAATATATATTGTTGGGGGAGTAATCATAATGCAGATGAAAATTTATTAACAAAATCTACATCTCTGTATTTTATGTCTTTTTTGTATTAGACTGTTTATTAATAATCATACAATTTTTACATTAAAAAATTATAGAATAATTTACCTACACTGAAATATATGCCCTCTTCAGTGTTTAGTTCTATGGATTTTCTTAAGTGCCTACAGTCTGTGACCACCACCACAATCAAGATATAGAGCCCTTCTATCACTCTTCAAAATTCCCTCCTGTCACTTTGTGGTCAACTCCTCCTTCTCTCTGGCAACCACTGATCTCAGCAGATCTATGTTTTAAAAGGCATTGTTCTTTCCACCTCAGGATGACCTTTATTATGAAATCCTATTACACTTCAGGTTGAATTATGGATTTATGGAAAATTTTTCTTAGCTGTAAGGGAACACATGGATCCCACCAACCTCCATATTCAATACAGTGACTTAGGGTTATCTTGGGGCTCTATTACTGGTCTCTGATCCTTTGCCTGGTTTCCAAGTGATGCTCTATAGGACATTTCCCCCGGGGAATAGAAGCTAACCCGTCCCGAGGGCTAAGTGTGTCTGGCACTGTGCTGAGTCCTTTGCACATGTTATATAACCTCATTTTATTTTCACATTTCTGTGAAGTGGATACTGTGAATCACATTCCTATTTACAGATAAGGAAACAGAAGCTGAAAGACATACAGCAACCAAATGACAGAGCCAGCATAGGACCCAGGTACCTGATATCTGATGCCAGAAACTGTTGTAATCAGTAACATACACAGTCCCACACAGTACACATTGAGCTAAGTGTTAAAGGGTTTTTAAGACATAGATATAGTTACTGTTAAAAATATTTGTAACAGCACACCATCTGTGTTTTCTTATGATTTCAAAATATAACTTATTACTGTTATCTGATTATTTTATCTTTGAAATACAGAGGTGCTATTTTAACTGGCAGGGAAAGAGTCTTTATGCCACAGACATATACACATGTGTCTATTAAAAACAGTGAAGATTCCAGCATCATACCTAAAGTACAGCATAATTGACCTTTACTGACCACTCTCTTTAAACACTTTATTTGGGGTTAACATATTTTAGAGGAATGTATCTATCCCACTCCGTTCCACTTACTGTGGACATTTCTTGCCCCTGAGGATGAGGTGTTTGGAGAGCAGGAGCCAGAGAATGCAAGAGGCAGATCACCATCCATCCTTGCCCTTCTTCTAAAGTCAGGAAGGCAAAGAGTCATTTATGACCTGCCCTCTGATCTACCTGATGAGAGAACCACATCGTCTCCACGTGAGAAGGCTCTGTAGCTGTGGTCTATCATCAAGATCTTTTCTGTACTACTACCTGCCTCACGGGCTTCAGACATAACTTTCCATTTCACTGTCATAAAATGGATGCTACTAATCAGAGCAGAGAGTGCAGACAGCTTTCTCTGCGTCAGACACTGTTCTAAGAGATTCCTGTGTGTGAATCTCATTGGTTCCACACAACAGCCATCTCTTCCTTATCCTCATCTTACAAATGACAAATCAGAGGTGCAAGATCAATAACTTGCTCAAAGCTTGAGAGACAGTGAGATGAGAAGCCAGCACCAGAGAGAGGCCCCAGAAGTTTCGCTGCACAATTTCCATTCTAACCTATTACTACTTCAGACCCTGATGTTGGCAACAACAGCAAGCCTTCCTTCTACAAAGGACACCCAGTCCTGTACCTTCAATATATGTTGGGGTAACAGAAATAGTGGTTCTTCAATGCCTGAATTCAGTGCATCCACCCTCTCCCTAGGAGTAGAATAAGGATCCTCAGTCGGATCACTTACAACATTTAAAACAAACTCTTGAACCCAAAATTAAACCACTGTCTATTCAGGAAGAACGTTCTGAGTTTCCTGAGCTACTTAGAGAGAATTGAAGACACAGAAATAAAAATAGTAATGGTCGACCACCTTTATAAATAGACTTTATTAGATAAAGCCAGCAGTGCCCAGCCTTCCTCCAGTCTTAAATTGGGCAACCCTTCACCCATTCTGGCCTCAAATCAAACATTTCCGTATGGGAAAGCAGCAGTGGGGAGGAAGGTCAAAAGGGGCTGAATTCCCAGCACACAGTTTGCCTTATTTAGGGCAACATGCCAAGGTCTTCAGGAAATAAGTGGATGGTAACGTAAAGTTCTGCCAATTTGGCATCATGATTCTTGCTTAATTTCCTATCTTATTTTTGAAATGATGTCTTAAATAGACACTAGGAATTCGGGAGCATCAGCTTTTCCCATCAAAACGACTCTGTGTTCCTTGAGCTGAAAGCAGATTCTTTCACAGGGACATCAAACCTCTGAGTTGGAAAAAAATTCCAGTTATCAGCTCATTCACCCACGTAGCATGATCAGCTAGGTGAAAACTGGCTGGGAATATCACGTGATCTGCCTCACCCATGGCTCACCTTCTCCAGCGTGTCATTCAGGGCCTCCATCGTCTGTATTTTGGCAACATTTGCAATGGCACTGTGAAGATGAAAAGAAACCTCAGATAGAAGCAGCAACTCTCCCACTAAAGACGCTAAATGCTCTGTATAGACGGTTTTCTACTTGGTCTTTAAGCTTTCATGCTGCTTGGCTACTTCTGGAAGATTAAAAACTGAAACACAAAACCCTGCTCTGTGTGACCATGAACCACAAGCTTTGCAGGCCAAGTTATTATAATTTTAATTATAATATTTATTAATATTAAAATTTTTTTTTCTTTGAAGTAGAGTATACATGCAGAAAAGTGCACCTATTATCAACATATAGGTTGGCGAACATTTACAGACTTGTAGCACTAGTCAAACTAGCTGCCCCTAAGGATAATCACTACCCTGCCTTACCGCCCCATATATTAGTTTTGACTTTGTAAAATGCACCACATAGCGGGTACTCTTGTGTGTCTGACTTCTTTTCTCAGGCCAAGCTATTTTGTAGCAGAGTTTCAACGAGGGACGAGCTTCCCGTGTAATTTCCTGAAGAACTCTGCTCTTGGCCTATTTTGTGTATGTGTGTGTTGGTTAGTAGAAGTTATTAGGAAAGGAAAATAAATTTGATGATGCTTAGGAATTTATTTTCTATGATATATTTTTCAAAAGCTGTTTTCCTATAATATATAAGGAGAGATATTTGTCCATGAAGGGGAAGCAATCGTATCCGTGCAAACACAAAGCGGATATGAAGAACAGAGGTGACTTCATGGGGAAGACAGGGAAGCTCCAGGGCCTCTCATTGTGCAGTCTCCTTCCAAGGGGGCCCTAACCATTTCATATTTATAATTTTATAATATTTTTCCTTAAAATGGCCTCCCAATTCTATAAGCTTCGAGTCCCACATACCTATATCTATGTGAGATAGATATAAATAAATAGCTCAGGCTCAGAGCTCGGGCTCTTGAGCCCAGTAAATAGCTCAGGAAAGCTACTTCTAGCTGTGTAGGTTCTGCTGCTGCTAAGTCGCTTCAGTCGTGTCTGACTCTAGGCGACCCCATAGACGGCAGCCCATCAGGCTCCCCCGTCCCTGGGATTCTCCAGGCAAGAACACGGGAGTGGGTTGCCATTTCCTTCTCCAATTAATGAAAGGGAAAAGTGAAAGTGAGGTCGCTCAGTCATCTCCGACTCTTTGCGACCCCATGGACTGCAGCCTTCCAGGTTCCTCTGTCCATGGGATTTTCCAGGCAAGAGTACCGGAGTGGGGTGCCATCGCCTTAGTCCAATTCTCATCTTTGAATGACTATTAGAAAACAATTCAGAGCAGGAAATGGCAACCCACTCCAGGATTCTTGCCTGGAGAATCCCATGGACAGAGGAGCCTGGCGGGCTACAGTCCATGGCGTCGCTAAGAGTCGGACGCAACTGAACAACTTCACTTTCACTTTCATGCATTGGAGAAGGAAATGGCAACCCACTGCAGTGTTCTTGCCTGAAGGATCCCCGGGACGGGGGAGCCTGGTGGGCTGCCATCTAGGGTTGCCCAGAATCGGACATGACTGAAGCGACTTAGCGCAGCAGCAGCAGCAGAAGACAATTGCATTTTTAAAGAAGGTTCCACTCACCACTTTATAACTCTCTAGGCAACTCCTTCTCATAATGTTCACTTGATGTTCAGATTAATAGTAAGTCCCATTTGCTGAGGTACAGGGAAATGAATGACTTGTTCACCAGCTGCCAACTAGAAGGCCATTTTCAAGTAATGACTCTTTAGTTCCTGAGTCCCTGGCCTAGGCATGATAATGAGTGTCACAATAAACAGAACTTATGCTTGAGTCAGATTTTAACAGGATAGGCTTTCAAAGTTAACCAGCTGACAGTTCAGTGACAGTCTGATGTCATTTACAGAGTACTTTCTGTGTTCTAGGAACTGTCCTAGATGCTGGGTCAGGAGATAAATAATATGTGACTTTCACTCTTGAGGACTTAGAGCTTTGCTTTCACTATGTGGTGATTATTTTCTGATTCAGAAGAAACAAACACTCAATGTCAAATGAGAAATTTTTTTTTAATTGAGCTATCACTGACATAAAGATTACATTAGTTTCAAGTGTACAACATAATTATTTGATATTGTATATACTGCAAAATGATCACAATAAGTCTAGTTAATATTTCTCACCATATATAGTTAAATATTTTTTCTTATAATGAGAAGTTTTAAGGTTTGTTCTCTTAGCAAATTAACAAATATACAATACAGTATCATTAACTATCCTTGTCTAATTCAATGGAACATTGAGCCATGCCACGTAGGGCCACCCAAGATGGAGGGGTCATGGTGGGAGATGGTGAAGGACAGGGAAGTCTGGCGTGCTGCAGTCCATGGGGTCACGAAGAGTCGGACACGACTGAGTGACTGAACAACAGCAAAATCATTAGCCATAGTCACTATGCTGTCCATTGCATCCGCATGGCTTATTTCTTTTATAACTGGAAGTTTGTACCTAATGATCCCCTTCGCCCATTTTCTACCT
Source organism: Aepyceros melampus (assembly GCA_006408695.1). NCBI lineage: Eukaryota > Metazoa > Chordata > Mammalia > Artiodactyla > Bovidae > Aepyceros > Aepyceros melampus. Next base: position 153,373 of record SJXQ01001894.1, on the reverse strand, counting down.
GTCACCAACCTGCCCCCCTGCCCCTGCTCCCTCCAGCTTTTGCAACTACTAATCTGCTCCTATATCTAAGAGCTTGAGATTTTTGTTGCTGTTTTCCCGGGGTTTTTTTCCTCCTTAGATCTCTCATACAAGATAGATCACATGTTAATTGTCTTTCTCTGTTTGACTTATGTCATTTAGTATAATGCCTTCCAGGTCCATCTATATTGTTACAAGTGGTAGGATTTCCTTCTTTTATATGGCTGAAAATAATTCCTCTGTGTGAGTGTATGGGTGTGTGTGTGCACATATGTGTATGTATGTAGGTATCATAATTAAAAAAATCCATTCATCCATTAATGGACACTTGGGTTTCTTCCATATCTTGGCTACTATAATAATGCTGCAATAAATGTGGGAGTGTGCATATCTTTTCAAGTTAGTGTTTCCATTTTCCTCAGGTAAATATTCAGAAGTAGAATAGCTGGGTCATATGGCAGTTCTAATTTTAATTTTTGAGGAAACTCCATACTGCTTTCCATAGTGGTTATATTAGAAACTAAGAATGCTCAAATGTTCCCTTTTCTCCATATCCTTGCCACAGTTTATTATTTTTTGACTCTATGGTAATACCCATTCTGACAGGTGTAGGGTGATATTTCATTGTAGTTTTGATTTGCATCTTCTCCCTGATAATTAACAGTGTTGAGCATCTGTTCATGTACCTGTCCTGATTCTTCTTTGGGAGAATGTCTGCTCAAATCTTCTGTCCATTTTAAAACTGGTGTGTTTGCTTTTTGGCTACTGAATTGTATGAAGTCTTTATGTATGAGACAGAGTATTTCATTTTAAGGTAGAAAAACCCTAAAAAAAAAATTCTTTCCAGAAATCGAGAAGAAAATTTTTAAAGTGATCTAAAAAATAATTTTATATGGAAAAAAAATCCAAGAAATTCCATAGCCTATTTCCTTCCACATGTTCTTTCTAAGACTGTTACCATTTTAATTGTTAAGGACATATCTGAGCATCTTTTAATTCACTCCTTTTGAATTACTTGTGAACTCACCTATGGAAATTATCCTGAAATTAGTAGTCTCTGAAAGCCACTATTTGGAGGAGCTAATTTCATATGCTTCTTTTTGAAGGCACTATTTTCCTTACCCAAGGCATTGAGGGGCTGGGCCATTTGTACAAGAGATCCAGCCCATGGCTCTCTGCTTAGCTCTGAGAAAAGTGCAGTATGTCAAGGTTATCCAGGAAGGAATTCAGGGAGAAAACAACCTCAGTATCCAAATGCCTTTCGGCTGGGCCAAATATAGTGGCCATTATTTTCTAAATAATTGAGTGAGGAATTTGAAACAAACAAACAAGAAAGCATTTATTTTTAATTCAGGAGATTTGCTTCAGCAGAAAGCGTATTACAAAAACAAGGTCAGCTTAGAGACAGTAGTACTTTAAAGGCTAAGGTGAAAATATAGAGATGTTGAGTCCAGTTTTGATGCATTCAGGACTATGCTTTTTAATAGCAGGCAGTTAGGCTGTCTGTCTACAGAGAGGAGGAGGTTGGGCAGAGAGAGTCTCCAGAGGGTAGTTACCTCCCCCCACCCCTTTCCCCTCCCATCTTGACCTCCATCACCTAACCCACG
>SJXQ01001894.1:134457-151590 GCA_006408695.1 Aepyceros melampus | reverse complement strand
ATCACCTAACCCACGCCACCCCACCCCATCCCACCTCACCCCACCCCACCTGCTGCCTCTAATTCTGGTTAGCAAGTGCCTGGGGAGCCTTGGTTTGCCTTAAGATACAGCAACGCCTCTGACTTCTGGCAAGAGTTGTCTAAAACTCGAGATGAAGAAGGAAAAGACATGAAGCAGTCTCCTACCTTGTTTTCTCTAACCCTGTTTTCTTGGTGTGTCTCTCCAAGATGCCAGTTTCCTGCTTTTTGGAAATTCGCTTTCCTCCAGCTTTTACTATAAACAAAGAAGCATCAGCACAGGAGTCATGGTTAGGGCAGCAAGAGAAACTTAGTTTTATTATTCAAGGTATGAATTGACATTTGAAGAATTTCAGAACTTTTTGAAGAGCTGAAATTTTATCTAAAACAACATAATAAAAAAAGTACCTTGAGCTAATGTTACAGGTTAAAAAATATTCAATCAAACAAAGTGGGAAGGAGAGAAGGGTTAAGGTTTTTGCTTGTTTGTGTTCAGAGAGGGGGAACTAAGGCTAAAAAAAAAGCAGTGGTGTTTATACCTTCTATTTGGGAGGAGATAACAATGCACTCCCTTAGGCATTTCACTGAAAAACATTTTTTCTTATTATCAAACCAATTACATTCTTCATGATAGCAACTGACAATTACAGTGTGACCCTCCTGTTTTCCCACAAGATTAAAGTGCAAGGCTTACAAATTTTTTAATCCAACCAAAGCTTTCAAAAGCTAGATTGGAGAATGAGCCAAAAGTCAGGGCAGTGGTGATAACAGGCACTTAATTCAAGAGAGATGCTTCTGATCCCACCAGAAATCCACCTTGCATCCCAGACCTCAAACCTCCAATGCTGGGGGAGCTCAGATGTTCTAAAGAGTAATTAAAATGCATTAATAATCCTGCCGTTCAAGAGATCAATTAGTGTTAATTAGGCTACAGATGACCTAACAGCAATTCAAGTGTTTAACAATGTCAGATGAAATCAACTTGAAAAGGAACAACCCATTTCATATTGCAAGTCAAAGAAATACTTTTTTCTGTTCCCAGGAAATTTGCACATTTGAAATCTGACAAGCTCAAATGATAAAAAGCTAAATGGACATTGATTTGTTTGAGCCTGTTAATTCTTTTTATGGAAATGTTAGATTGGCAATTTTCTAAAACTGGCTTCCATAAAGCAAAAAATAGGAAAACTCTTTCTCAGTGCCCTCGTGAACTGACTTCATTTTTCTTTTAAAACTATTAATTTTTTGACTAGGTAATATACATTCATGAAGCACACAATTCAAAAAACATGGAAAGGTCTCTTCTACGATTATTTTTAGGTCTCCAGTTCACCTCCCTAAATACTGCTAATGCTAACAAGTTTCCTGTGTATTCATCCATAGACATTCTATACACATACCTATGTATTTTTTTAATGGCAGCATACATTGTTCTACATGTTGTTTGTTTATATTCTTCATTCAGTCTTGCACTTTGGAGTAAGTTCCCTATCTGTGTGAAAAAAGATATATATGTATATATGTATCACATATATATGCAAAAAAGAGAATGTATATGTAAAAAGAGAATGTCTTTTTTTTTTAACATCTGCTTTAAAATTTCATTATATGGACATTCTATGTGTACTTAACCAGTTTTCAGATGTTGGACAATTTAGATGTCTCTAATCTGTTACTATCAAAAACAATGCTGTAATGAATATCCTTTTCATGTACATAATTTTGCACAAGTGCAAGTATATCCGTGGGATAAATTCCTAGAAGTGATCTTGTTAATTCTTAAGAGTATGTGCATTTGTAATTTTGTTCAATCTCATCAAATTATCCTTCACAGAAGTTGCCCTAGTTTACAATCTCACTAGCTACAATGACAGTGATTGTTTCCCTATACCTCAAGCAACAATATGAACTAGAAAATATTTGGTTTCATCAACCAATAAGAAAAAGAAAGGTAATTTGCATTTCTTATATTTTATTAAAAGTTGAGCTTATTTTATTTCAGAAGGCAGTTGTATTTTTTTTTAAAAAGACTTTAAAGTTTTGCCTATTTGTCCTGTTGGACTTCTGTTCCATTCATCTCTGTTTATATGCTGTTACAACTTTATTTTAATGATTATAGCTTTATATTTTAATTGATAGTCTTTCTTTGCTATATTTACTTTGCAGAATTTTATTAGCTATTCTTATTTATTTTTCCATATGAACTTTTGAATCAGTTTGTCAATTTCCACCAAAAATATCCTGCTGGTAGTCTTTTAATGGTCTTGCTTTAGATTTATAGATTAAAAAAAAATCTTATTTATTTATTTTTGGCTGTGCTAGGTCTTCCTTGCTGTGTGGTCTTTTCTCTAGTTGTGGCAAGAGGGGGCTACTCTGGTTGTATGCGCAGGCTTCTCGTTGAGGAGCACTTGCTCTAGAGCAGAGGCTCAATAGTTGTGTGTGGGCTTAGTTAGCTCCATGGTATGTGGGAGCTTCCTGGATCAGGGATCAAACTCTTGTCTCCTGCGTTGACAGGCGGCTTCTTTACCACTGAACCATTGGGAAGCCCTTAGATTATTTTTAAAGGGAAAATTCATATCTTCATATCCTGGTTGCTCTCTTTTCAATAACACAGTATGCTTTTCCATTTTTTACATCCTTGTTTGGGTCCCTCAGTAACTTGTTCACATAAACCTTACGCATTTATTATTAGGTTTATTCCCTAAGCATTTTCTCTTTCTTGTTGTTGTTGCAATTGTAAAGAGGCTCTATTCTTCCATTATAGCTCTCATGGACTGTTGTTCTTATATTACTATCATTGATTTTATATCCATATCTTATTGAAATCTCTTATTGTTTATAGTATTTTTGTTGATTCCCTTTTATTTTCCAGGTTAAAAATTATATAATCTGCAAACAATAGAATATTACTTCCTCTAGAATAATATTAAATAGTGCTCATGAAGGACATCTTCATCATCCTAATTTTTTAAGGGATTGCTTTTAGTGTTTACCCATTAAGTATAATGTGTAGTTAGTTGGATATACACACAAACACATATCTATAATATATATACCTATTCAATACATTTTCTTTATAGTATTAAGGAAATATCCTTCTATTACTGTTTCATTGGCTTAAAAAACTACAAACACATGTTGAATTTGACTAGATGCCCTTTTATAATTCATGTATATGATCATATGGTTTTTCTCCTTAGTGTGGTTAACTATGTTAATAGATAAAAATTTTATAAGTATATATTTTATAAGTATATATTAATGAATATTTTGCTGACTTCCCTGGTGGCTCAGCTGGTAAAGCTGCCTACAATGCGGGAGACCTGGGTTTGATCCCTGGATCGAGAAGATCTCCTGGAGAAGGAAATGGCAACCCACTCCAGTATTCTTGCCTTGAAAATCCCATGGGCGGAGGAGCCTGGTAGGCTACAGACCATGGGGTCACAAAGAGTCAGACACGACTGAGCCACTTCACGTTCACGTTAATGAATATTTTACTATCAAACCCTTCTTGTGTTCATGGAAAAAACTCTTCTTGGTTATTTTGAGTAACCAAGTTTTTTTTTTATTGATAATAAAAGCATATCACTATACTTTTATAATACTAGATATAGTCCAGGGGGAAAAAAGTCCTGTGTTTACACACACACGTATGTGTGTGTTAGTCACTCAGTTGGGTCCGACTCTTTGCAGACTGATGGACTGTGTAGCCCACAAGCTCCTCTGTCCATGGCCAGGATGCTGGAGTGGGTTGCCATTCCCTCCTCCAGGGATCGAATCTGGGTATCCCGCATTGAGGTGGATTCTGTACCATCCGAGCCACCAGGCTCCGCTTTAAATTCACACACACACACACAGCATACAAAATAATCAGCAACAGAAATGGAAATGATGTGGAAACAGCTTTTGAATAGCCGTGGGAAATAGATGAAATAAACCAAGGGGTGCCCTTTTCTGGAGACTGCTTGAAGAGAGTATGCCTGTGTTTGAAGGGTGTTGCTCACAGCACTGCTCTCTCTTCTACCAAGAAGAATCAAATCACAGTAGCCCCAAACCTAGAGCTCGGGTCTTCAGTACCCTTCAGTATATCTGTCATTCTTCTAATGACAAATGCTTTTTAAACATGGAGTGTTGTAATTGCTTTCCTATTAGTATTCCTTTTGTTTTCTGTAATGGTTTTCACATGTTTTCTTCCACTGATTATTATTGCCAACTACAGAAGCACACTCGTTATAGCTAAAATGAGCACCAGTCTAAAGTGAGAAGAACTTTGGCGTGTTGAGGTCTGTGCTGCTCATTTGAAAGGATGGGGACAGTCTAGACAATGTCCAGAGGAGACTGACCAGAGAGGAGAAGAAGCCGTGTCACACGGGAAAGACCACTTCTGAGGGAGCAGAGGCACAAGGGAAACTTACGGTGTCATTTTCAAGGATTTTAGAGGCTGTCTTATGGAGGAGGCCTGGTTTCCTGGTGAGGAGATGTTATTAGGGTCAGAGAGCTCTATCCTGCCTGAGCTCTGTGACCGTGGGCAAGATACTTAAACTCCTCAGTGGTACAGTTTTTGCATCTTTCAAAAAGGAATAATACTGATTGTGTGAGTTGCCCTAGAAAATAGAGGTAACAGAAGCACCTGGATACATGGGAGGCATTTAATAATTAGTAGTTATTATTATTTATGTTTGTTTTTCCAGAGGAGACAATGAAAACCAAAGATCAAAAGTTCCTGAAAGGCAGAGCCTGGCTGCCTATAGCTGTTTTATTCAAAGTGAAGTAGACTGCATAGTACAATAGTATGTTCTCTGGCCCCACAGTGTGCTAAAAAGAAGTGTATCTGCCATGAATATTTTAGAAGGATTTTGGGGAATTCAGTAGCATTTAACTAGATGGTTTTTATTGTAACATCTTTAATGTGATTCTAACTAATCCCATCTACCTACAAAAGAAAATCTATCATGTTCCCTCCCTTTTGAAAGCATACAGGGCACTTAGAAAAGCAAATGCCAAAAAAAGAAAAAGAAAAAAGTAAAGAGAATGCAAACACGGGAGGTCTTCATTCTTCAGAACAATAAAACAGTGACATTTGAGGGGAAACTAAAAATCCTCTCATGCAGACCCTAGAGTTTGTCACACAGAGTGAAGTGAGTCAGAAAGAGAAAAACAGATATCGTGTATTAATGCATATATAAGGAATCTGGAAAAATGGTACAGATGAACCTCTCTGTAGAGCAAGAATAGAGATGCAGACATAAAGAACAGATGTTTGGACATGGCGAGGGGAAAGGGGATGAACTGGGAAATTGGTGTTGACATATGCACACTGTCATGTATAGAACAGATAGTGGGAACCTGCTGTATAATGCAGGGAGCCCAGTTTGGTGTTCTGTGATGACCTAGAACAAAACAAATAGCCAGTGGGAGCCTGTTAGCTAGCACAGGGCGCGCAGCTTGGTGCTGTGATGACCTGGAGGGCTGAGGGTGGGCTGGGGTGGGCTGGGGTGGGGGGGGCAGGGAGGGAGATCCAAGAGGGAGGCGACATATGTATACACATGGCTGATTCACTTCGTTGTACAGCAGCAACTAACACAATTTGCAAAGCAGCCATACCCAATTTTGAAAAAATTCTTCTCACAAGATTCTTACTTTCATCCAGGAGTCTTTGAATCCATCCAGGGCTGTGGGCTCTGAGTGATTTAGGAAGCATAAGTCAACCACACTTTGGATTTTCAGAGTATAGTTCTTGTACCAAACTTGTTCTGATAAGCATTCTCACTTGGTCAGCAATGTACAGTAGAAAGGAGCAGAGGAGAATCCCTCCACACTATAGATGGATACACTGAGATATACAGTAAGGCTCTCACTACACTGGGGTGATTGAACCAGATGGAACCTTGTGGGAGGGTCATCTTCAAAATTTTGCATGGACTACTGTTGACACTTACCTCCTGGATCTCGCTGGATCTAGACAAGCCATTTTTTTTTTTAAGCTGTCATTGCTTTTTATTTTTGTTCATTTGCTTTTTGGTTGAGTTGTGTGGTTTGCTGGAGAAGGCAATAGCAACCCACTCCAGTACTCTTGCCTGGAAAATCCCATGGACGGTGGAGCCTGGTAGGCTGCAGTCCATGGTGCAGCTAAGAATGGGACACAACTGAGTGACTTCACTTTCACTTTTTACCTTCATACATTGGAGAAGGAAATGGCAACCCACTCCAGTGTTCTTGCCTGGAGAATCCCAGGGACAGAGGAGCCTGGTGGGCTGCCATCCATGGGGTCGCACAAGGTCGGACACGACTGAAGCGACTTAGCAGCAGCAGCAGTGTGGCTTGCTGGAACTTAGTTCCCCAATGAGGAATTGAACCCACAACCTCAGCAGTGAAAGCTCAGAGTTCTAACCACTGGACCATCAGGGAATTCCCTAAACAAGCTATTAAAAAAAAGAAAATTTGCAACCAACATTGCAATCAGATTCTTGCCAGTTTTGTTTAAACTAGTTGGCCTAACTCACAGGACCTCAAAGTCTCATTGTAACTAAATTAGGTCAATTAAATTTGTAATTGTTTATGTAATTCCATGTTTGGGACTATATTGCCTTTTGAACCCTTGTAGAACAACCAGCTAGATTTGGGCAAAGTACAAAATGAACTGATTTAACATTTTAACAGGACTTTGAATACAAATATATTCAAATACAAGACTGCAGGTACTTTTAATAAGCAAAATGAACTAGAGATTTTTAAAGAATGTAAGAGAGAGCTGATTTTCTAAAATAGTTTCATTAGAAAATCTACATTGATGTGGAGAAAACAAAATTGTTATTTCCTGTCTATGACTAAGTGTTATACTTTTGTGGTCACTTTTGTAGTTTATGGATTTTGTAGTTTTCAAAAGTGGGCCCTTGAGTTTAGAATGCTATACAACAATTTTCCAGTTAAGATTTTCCAGGCATTTTGCATCTTGTTTAGTAGAGAGTAGTTAAGATAAGGAAAGACAGACCTCCAAGAAAAACTGAGCTTCTTTCCTTCAATAATCAGTGGCTAGCGTGTGTGAAAAAGATGACCACCATGAAGGTTTGGGCAAACTCTGCCTTGTGACTTAGAACTTTCATTTGAACATTTTAATTTAAAAGTCAGATATTTGCAAAACACTTTCTTTGCTTTCACAGTCGAGTTTTTGGTAAATTCTAAAATATCCATCAAAAGACCCGCATCAGGAATAGCTTGTGAAGCAAGGGCTTGGCACGGGTCCACTTGACTGTCCGTCTCTGCACCCCTGCTATCCAGCTGTGTGGTGCTGAGTGTATCCCTTGACTTTGCTAACTTTCAGTTTGCTCCTGTGAAACAGGGATGTGGGACCATCATTGGTCTGCAGGTTGATTCCGTGTCTAGAAGGCTCCGCGTAGCGCCAGGCACACAGGGTTAAGTGAAAAGCAGCTGTTCTTGTCATCAAACCCTGCCCTGTGGTGTGCGGTGTAGTGGTCTGCAACCTCTCTGTCAGACCTCACAGATCAACTCCCAGAAGTTGACATGAACAGACTGGAATTGATAGAATTAAGCCTCTAGTGTTTGCTTTAAAAAAAAAAAAAACAATCATACTGGCCCTTCTGCAGCTATGATTTCTTCCCCATTTTCTGCATTAGTTTAGCCCTGGGGGATGCATGGGGCTTCCCTGGTAGTTCAGATGGTAAAGAATCTGTCTACAATGCAGGAGACTGCGGTTCAATCCCTGGATTGGGAAGATTTCCTGGAGGAGGAAATGGCAAACTATTCCAATATTCTTGCCTGGGAAATCCCCTGTACAGAGGTGCCTGGAGAATCCCATGGATAGAGGAGCCTGGTGGGCTACAGTCCATGGAGTCCTAAGAGTCAGACATGACTTTGTGACTAAACACTCACGCGTGCAGGGGATACATTCCCTAAACTTCCCTCTCTCTTGAATGAGTTAGTAAACGGTTCTCTCTGGGGGTTCAGTAGTGGCCCCTTTGACGGTTCTGATTTGATTGCCTTACGCCAAATAAAAAAGTGTGAGGGATACAGAAAACTCATGAACTGCTGCTTTCTCTTGTTCACTACGTATGCCCTTAGCTTCCTTAGATTACTTCCTTCTCGCACAGTTTCGGCTGTTCATGTAACGGCGTTCTTATAAAACTGAGAGTGAGGCAAATCAAAACAGCAGAAAACCAAAAGCTAAGCTTCCTGGAGCCCAGACCACCTCATGTTTAATGTAGTCTTGTTTCACATCATAAATAAGCAGGGCTCACAGAGGTGCCATATATTATATAACATACATGAAAGAAAAAACCACTACATGCTTGCCGCGTAGGTGGGAAAGAGTTACAGCTGGATGACTTTTGAGTGGTTTCATTTTTAACTGTGATGAGGCAGGCACATGGTTCTTTACCATTGCAATTTCCTTCTGTTCTGATGATTGCAGTAGTTTCTAATGCCTCCCTCAAACATCAGGAGGTCTTGCCATGGAAGAACATCATTTCTTGTGACAGCTATTGTTTTCCCAGGCCTGTACTTTACAGGGATTAACATTCATGTCTGGGTACCTTACACAGGTTATCTCTTTTAACAGTCATAAAAACCTTACAATATCAATGTTATTTATTACCGCTTCCATGGACAGAGGAATCTGGTGGGCTACAGTCCATGGGGTCACAAAGAGTCAGACATGGCTGAGCATGCATGCACACCCCCTCCTGTTTTAGAGATAAGAAAACTGAGGCTCAGCGATGTGGAAGGGAAGCAGGGTTTAAATCTAGAACTGACTGGTTCCAAAGGCAACGTCAGACCTTCCCACCTTGTCATGTCTGCATCCTACTTTCTGGGGCCTATCTATTGCTTATAAAACTCAGGTAAAATTTAATGGAATTCTGGCAATGAATTATTTTTGTTCTATAAATAAAATTTTGTGTGGTAGCAATCTGGTTCAGAGTTAAACTATGTAATAGACAAGCTGAAGGATGAGGCTTTCTTGTTCCCTTGTTCTCAGCGGGGAGGCAAAAGTCTGCCTTCATCTCCATTCTAATTATCCCAAACCTCTTATCTGAAGTGTCACAGTTCATAATAATTAATTGTCATGCCAGAGGCATTGTGACATGCTTGATGGCGTCATGGTGTGCTATGCACACAGAGTAATTAGCAATCATTAGCAGTGGGGACAAAAAGTTCCTGGTGGCTTCATTCACATTTTTATTTGCTTGAGTTTATCTCTGTGTTCTTTGTGTATAAATGTCATTTAGCAAATCAGGCATTAGCTGAATTGTTTTATGAAGGATTGGGATGGAAGTTGCAGGAAGAGAATGATGTCTTCTTTTGTCCTTAGGTGGAAACTTCTAAGTTAGTCCTTCCAGGTAGGACTTCCTGGTGGCTCATATGGTAAAGCGTCTGCCTACAATGAGGGAGACCCGGGTTCAGTCCCTGGGCTGGGAAGATCTCCTGGAGAAGGAAATGGCAACTCACTCCAATATTTTTGCCTGGAAAAATCCCATGGACGGGGGAGCCTGATAGGCTATAGTTGCAAGAGTCACATACGACTGAGCAACTTCACTTTCACTTTCAAAAACTTCTAATAATTGACATCAATAGTTCTTGATCATTAGTTGGCATCACTAACTTTAAATGTAGATAATGTTAATTATTCCTAAATCCAGTGACAAACATAAAAAGTCAGGAGTCTGCCACAAGAGACCATGACAGGGTGCCAAGATGTGTAAACTCAGAATTAGTGTAAAAATTCTGACTCTTTTTTGGCTGGGCTGCCCATCAGAAAGACACTGAGCCTTGTGTCAGCTTTTGATGCTCTGTGAAGGTTATACCTGCCATTGTCCTCTGCAGCAAAGATGACTGAAATAACCTTGGCTTAGAAGAGACAAAGAATGATACCAACAAATAAATTTTGTTATTTGGAGAAAGGCAAGAACAAAGCAGTTGAGCTTGCGAGATCATTCTCAAGGAAAAAAATGAGAAAGGCCGTAGAAAGAACATCAAACTGGCTAAAAATAGGCCTGAGTGCCTCAGCCAATCTATATGAACATATGGTTAAGTACAATAAAAATAATTTCCATATTCTAGAGAATTGATATAAATAGCATACTTAAAAAAAAAAAAAAACAACTGTGGATCCTTTGTAAAATACTTCGATAGCTACCTTTTCTAGTCAGCCCCTGCCAGGCCCATATCACCTTTTTAAAAAAGTGCTCCTCAGCTTGGTGACAGACAAAAGACATTACTGATAATACTGCCCAACCCCACACCTGAGGAGGGTGAGAGAAACTGCATTGCTGTCTTCTGTGCAGAAACTGGTTTGCCTGGGCACCAAGTCAGATAGTGTATAGGCATCTTGGGGAGACTGAGTCTAGAAGCTGGAACCTCTAGGGAGGAAGGTTTCCATGAGCAGGAAATCATCTCCCGGGTGCGGATGGGTCACTACAAAGCTACATCCAGAGAGGGAAGGTCCAAGCTCTCCACCTGTTCCTTTCCACCAGTGCCCAATCCCTTGTGCTCTCATAGAACGTTAGGCTTTAATTCAACCAAACCAGGGCTGTTAAGTCCCCAGATGGTTTTTATACATAAGCCTAAAAGGATCAAAGACAGAAGAGGAAATCAGTTTGCAGGGAGTTAAACTAACACGGGAGGCAGAGAGCCTTGGCTCTGTTGGGGTATCTCTGTTGAAAGCACTGATGGAAGCGGGGCAGTGGCAGCAGCAGTGGGGCCTTCTATCTGCAGGGCAGAGGGCGGGTGGGCAGCCTACCTGCAGGAGGATGCCCCCCTTTCAGTGGGGAGAGCTGGACTTGCACTTCATTTGCCATAGTGCGTGCCAAGGCCAGTGGCAGTGCCGGTGCTCTGGAGGCTGAGTGCCAGCTGCTGCAGCTGCCCCACTGCACCCTGGCTTTATATGGGCTGGGGGCGGGGCCCCTTAAGGGCTTTGCTGAGCAGCAACAGGGCTTGGCACCTAGCTTTTCTGGGAACCTACATCTTTTTGACCAGTTCTCTCTTAGGAGAATGCTTTCTTCTTATTGCCTTCATCTGAGAGGTGAAGGGTACTCTTACTTTCTTTCACAGGAGGAAGGGGAAAGGATCAAGCTCAGGGGAATTCTTTTTCTCTCCAACTATACTATTTATCCACCAAGTATGTGCGATGCACTTACAGTGTGACAGGCTCTCTGTCGTGTACTGGCACGACAAAGAGGGCAAGATGAGATCTTCAAGACATCGGCTGTCTTTCTTCGGAGACAATTACAAAACAAAGTGTTATGTCTTTGTCTCAGTCTTTGCAACTGTAAGCATTTATACTAAGAAAATAATTGAGGATATTCACAGAGATTTCTGCAAAGGGTGGTAATCATATATTTCTCTCTCTTATTTTTTGAAAGTGAAAGTCACAGAGTCGTGTCTGACTCTTTGCAACCTCATGGACAGTGGAATTCTCTAGGCCAGAATCCTGGAGTGGGTGGCCTATCCCTTCTCCAGCGGATTGTCCCAACCCAGGAATAGAACTGGGGTCGCCTGCATTGCAGGTGGATTCTTTACCAACTGAGCTACTAGGGAAGCCCAAGTACCCCCAAATAGAGAGGGATAGTAAAATAAATTAAGAAATATCCATGAGAGTACTATGTACACATTACAAATCCTGGTTTTAAATAATATTTAATGATGTAGAAAATAGTCATGATATAACAGTGAAAAAGGAGGCTGTAAACCAACAGATGCCTATTTTGCTAAAAAGAAAAAGTACAAATGTAAGCTGAGGCATTATTACATCTCCAGTCCTGATCAAAGCTCAGCATATGGCAGATAGTTAGAAATGTCTCTTTGTTTCTTCCACACAATTAAAAATGTCCCCTGTTTATAAGATACTGTTAAGGAAGTGAAGACCAGCCCCAAACTGGGAGAAAATATTGGTAGAATACATTTCTGTCAATACTGGCATCTAGACTATATAAAGAACTCTTACAACTCAATAAAAGGAGTACAAAAAACCCCATTTAAAAATGGATAAAAGATTCAAACAGAAACTCCACAAATAGAGATAGATATTGGCAACATATAAAGATGCTCCGCATCATTAATTATTAGAGAAATGCAAATTAAAACCACAGTGAGCTTCATCACATATGTATTAGAATGATTCATCTAAAAAAAAATGGAAAATATAGTATGGTAGTGAAGATCTCATACCTGGCTGGTGGGAATACAAACTGGTAAGGCTGCTTTGGAAGTCTGGTGTTTCTTATAAAATTAAACATATACTTCTTACATGACTAACAATCTAATTCCTTGAAATTCTCCTAAGAGAAATGAAAACATATGTACCCATAAAAACATGTGTGTAAATTTTTATAACAGCTCTATTCTATAATTGCCCAAAGTCGGGAACAACCGCAAAGTCTGCCAAGTATAAAAGGGATAAACAGTAGCATAGCCATAGAATGAAATATTACTCAGTAATAAAAGAAAGGAAAAGATATTTGCAACAACATGGGTGAGTCTAAAAAGCATTGTGCTAAGTGAAAGAAGTGAGACGGAAAAAGCCACTTAGACAAGGCTAGTTATATGACCTTCCTGAAAAGTCAAAATTACCGAACGAGATCAGACCAGTGATTGCCAGAGGAGGAGGTGAGGAGAGAAGTTTTATCATGAAGAAGCAGGAGATGGGACTTTTGGAAGCTGATAGAAATGTTCTGTATCTTGATTATAGTGATGATTACATATATCATACACATGTTAGATGAAAATGGTGAATTTTACTACATGTAAATTATACCTCAGCACATAAAAATATCTATTTGTTAAATGAATGAAAATATTACAGAATTTTGAGCAGTTGTCTACAGGTGAGAGTATTGCCTGCTGAGTTTTATTATCTTTTCTCCGTATTTTTTGTGTTGGTTTTAAAATTAATGAAAAGCAATTATAAAAATTGGTGGGGTTTTGGGGAGGGGAGTGTGCTATAGCATTGACCAAAGTAGGCACATGCTGTAGGAGCAAAGAGAAGGGATCATCCATATTATTGGCAAATATTTTGTGAGTGACCTTCCCTAAAGTGCCCTGGACTAGGAGCTGGGTATCAGAGGTCACACAACCCCATCCATGCTTTCAGAGAAATTCACAGGCTCATGGGGGATGTAGAAGATGACATGAGAAGAAGGCTAAGAGGATTCCTTGTATGAGTGACAGCAGCAACAAGGTTAGACAGAAATTTCTGCTTCTGCTCTGACCAAAATGGTAGCCACAACCATATGTGATGCGAGCACTTGAAATGCAGCTGGTGCGACTGAGGAACTGAATTTTTAATTTTAATTAGAATTAAATAATTTAAATATTTAATTGGCCAGAAAAGTTTATTTGGGTTTTTCTGCACCATCTTTTTTTCTGTGCCAACAAACGAACTTTTTGTCCAGTCCAATGTAAATAGCTAAAAGTTAGACATGTGATTATCGCCCAGATCTCACGGATTACTCTCTGCATCTACAGGTTGCAGAAGATAAGGAGAACATCAACAGGGGACCATCCCCTATAGGAATCTGTGCAAAGGACAGACCAACTATTAATAATAGGACCAAAACATACTGCATGCTCAAGAGAGGAAGACATCCTCTGAGCACACCTGCTTTATTTGACCATGAAGTCATATTAAATAACTTTCCTTTTCACCTCATTTACATGCAGAGCTTTCCACGGTGGGTGTATGTTGTGAACCTCCATAGGGAGAGCTAGTAGGCAACTCAGAGCTCTTTTCAGGTTTCTTTGTTCTAACGGCTCTGGATAAAAACTCTTACAGTTACTGCTTTTGAAACTCAAGTAGGAAAACTCTAATCCGAGGTGACAGGAGTGATGGTGTTCAGGAGGTGATTGTGACAAACAAATAACCAAGGAAATAGGAAGAACTGGTTAGAGTCCACAGGATATCCTTTATTCTCCCCCCAACCCTACACATTGAGCACAAGCATCATAGAATAATAGATAATAGGCTCAACTTTTTTTTGTTGTTTCTACCCCAACATGGAAAATATCTGTAAGTTAATATCAGGACTATAAATGAGGATATATAAGATAGAAGCATGCTTTCTTGAGGAATGGGAGAAGGAAAGAGGCCACCACAGTCTTCCTCCTTTGTGGCCTCTTCTAGCACATTCCTCCCCACTCTGCCACCATCTGCTTCCACAGTAAAAGGAGGCCCAGATTCCCAATTCTGACACTTTTGGTGCACGTACACCCCCACGGGGCAGCCCCCTCAGGGGGTAGGGGCTCCCCTGCCCTGTCTTATATGAGTGACTAAAAGCCCAGACTTGTCTTGCACCCACTGAGGTGAGCCGAGCCTGAATCATCTACTTTAGAGATATACTAGAGCCTTCATCAGGATGAAAGTCTCATCCCAGGAAAGCAGTATGTTATTACCCTTTAAATAGGCTTGTAAACGTCATTTTAAGAGAGGCATTAGTCTAGTTAACTGCAGGGAGAGAGCAGTTCATGCTAGGACCAAAGTATTTGGGATCATGCTTTGTAATGCTAAAAGCCCAGTAAAATGGCTTCTTCGGACATTGAGGTTGCCAGAGAGCTTACTGTCTTTTTAAATGAAAGGGCAATATAATATTAAAGGCATGAATAATATTTTCAATTTATACAACATTTCATCGTAGTACTTTCTTCTTTTAATTTGTGTGTGGCGAGCCATGATTTACCTCTTCATGCACTTGCAGCTTTGTAGTCAGCATCTCATGTTTGTATTTTACTTTTCCCTTTTAATATAAGTTATTTGTTGTTGTTCAGTCGCCAAGTCATGTCTGACTCTCTGTGACCCCAGGGACCGCACCACCCCAGTCTTCCCTGTCCTTCACTAGTTCCTGGAGTTTGCTCAAATTCATGTCCACTGAGGTGGTGATGTTATCTAACCATCGTATCCTCTGTCACCCTCTTCTCTGTTTGCCTTCAGTCTTTCCCAGCATCAGGATTTTTTCCAATGAGTCGGCTCTTCTCATCAGGTGGCCAAAGTTGGAGCTTCAGCTTCAGCATCGTCCTTGAGATGAGTATTCAGGGTTGATTTCCTTCAGGATGGACTGGTTGGATCTCCTTGCAGTCCAAGGGACTCTCAAGAGTCTTCTCCAACACCACAGGTCAAAACATCAGTCCTTCGGCACTCAGCCTTCTTATGGTCCAACCTTCACATCTATATGTGTGAGAAAAAACCATAGGTTTCACTATATGGACATTTATCTTTGCTTTTTAATCACTATCTAGGTTTGTTATAGGTATCCTTCCTGGGAACAAGAGTCTTTTAATTTCATGGCTGTAGTTTTGGAGTGATTTTGGAGCTCCCCCAAATAAAATCTGCCCCTGATTTCACTTTTTCCCTGTCTATTTGCCATGAAGAGATGGGACCAGATTCCATGATCTTAGTTGTTTGAATGTTGAGCTTCAAGTCAGATTTTTCACTTTCTTCTCACCATCATCAAGAAGCTCTTTAGTTCCTCTTCACTTTCTGCCATTAGAGTGATATCATCTGCATATCTGAAGTTGTTGATATTTCTCCTGGCAATCTTGATTCCAGCTTGGGCTTCATCCAGCCTGGCGTTTTGCATGATGTACTCTGCATTTAAGCTAAATAAACAGAGTGACAATATACAGCCTTATTGTACTCCTTTCCCAATTTTAACCAGTCAGTTGTTCCATGTAAGGTTATAACTGTTGCTTCTTGACCCACATACAGGTTTCTCAGGAGATAGGTAAAATAATCTGGTATTCCTGTCTCTTGAAGAATTTTTCATAGTTTGCTGTGATCCACACAGTCAAAGGCTTTAGTGCAGTCAATGAAGCAGATGTTTTTCTGGAATTTTCTTGCTTTTGTTATGATTCAGTGAATGCTGGCAATTTGAATCTCTGGTTCATTGCCTTTTCTAAAACCAGTGTTATGCCCGAGTTGCGAAATCTCCCAATGACCACCAGGGAGCAGGAATCCGATGCAAAAGCAAGAGAGTCTTTATTACCAAGCTGGAGCTGGGGCTCCCACCAACACCAACGCAGCGGCTGTAGGGAGGAGCCTCGAACTCTGGGTTTCATTGCTTATATAGGGTAGACGTCTAATTGGTTAGCTGTTGGGTTCTGATTGGTTCCCATTTCCCGGGCTTAATTGCTTAATTCAAATTTCCCGGGCAGGTCATAAGTCCTGTAGGTAAAGTCAGGAGATCCTAATCTGGGATCTGATTAGCTCGCAGGTGGTGGGGTGAGGTCAGGGGATTTCCAAAGACTCCTTCCTCAGAAATGGAATCTTTTTTTATGGAACAAAATAGGGTGGCTTAGGTCCTTCACCAGCTTGTACACCTGGAAGTTCTCAGTTCACCTACTGCTGAAGCCTAGCTTGAAGGATTTTGAGCACAGCCTTACTAGCATGTGAAAAGAATGCAATTGTCTGGTAATTTGAACATTCTTTGGCACTGCCCTTCTTTGAGATTGGAATGAAAACTGACCTTTTCCAATCCTATGGCCTCTGCTGAGTTTCCTAAATTTGCTGACTTACTGAGTGCAGCACTTTAATAGCACCATCTTTTAAGATTTTAATCGCTCAGCTGGAATTCTATCACCTCCACCAGCCTTGTTTGTAGTGATGCTTCCTAAGGCCCATTTGACTTCACACTCCAGGATGTCTGGTTCTGGATGAGTGACCACACTATTGTGGTATCTCAGTCATTGAGACCTTTTTTATATAGTTCTTCTGTGTTTCTTGTCACCTCTTTTTAATCTCCTCTGCTTCTGTTAGGTCCTTACTGTTTCTGTCCTTTATTGTGCCCATCCTTGCATGAAATGTTCCCTTGATATCTCCAGTTTTCTTGAAGAGATCTCTAGTCTTTCTCATTCTATTGTTTTCATCTACTTCTTTGCATTATATTAGTTATACATTGCATCTAATCCCCAGTTCTGAAAGTATGAGAAATCTATGTCAGGAATGATCTTCAAGAAAGCTAACCAGGAAGGTGGTGACTTTCACATGAGAAGGTGGTTTAGTGGGAAGGCCCCTGCAAGGGGCCCTGTGCCTTGTTTTGGAAGATGTCTCTGAGCTTCCAGTGCCTGCCTGCCTCCTGGGTTCACCAGCTTCCTTTGTCTGTTTTGCAGAAGTAGC